>JBBIGB010000037.1:9086134-9097674 GCA_037577075.1 Alestopetersius hilgendorfi
AGAGAGAGAGAGAGAGAGAGAGAGAGAGAGAGAGAGAGAGAGAGAGAGAGAGAGAGAGAGAGAGAGAATATGACCAGGTGAGATAGAGGGATGAAGAGGTATAAGAGGAGCAGAGAGGCTAAGAGTGCCAGATCCCAAATCCCACCACCTGGCCTTTTCCTCCAGGTTCACTTTAATCCTCTTCCTTCATTCCAGAAAGACATTACATTTTGTTTAAGGCTGACATAGGTGCCCACATTTTCACTCTCATCAATTGTCAGACTGCTAAAGATGCATAAATATCACAAGAGGTACTGACTCTAGTAGTGATACAAAAATGGACAAAATGTGTAGTGTTGGCACTAAAACATAAAATTTTAAATAGTATTTAAATGGTTTAAAAATACAGAATTTTCATATAAATATACTTTATAAACCTGTGTATGTTGTGTATCGTACATTTTCTTAGTCACTGAGGTCCACTTATAACATTTGTGCAGTTTTATGGATCAAAAATGCAAAGAAATAAGCATAGGTTATTTTTACATGACCATTATTTAAGTGCTGAATGAAACAGGCTGCTCGCAAGATCAGTGAGTATAATTAAGTCTCTGTTCTGACTGCTTTTTGCACAAGCGGACATATTTACATTTACAGCATTTAGCAGATGCTTTTATACAAAGCAACTTCCATTCCCTACCTACAGGGACCAGTTTCCCTGGAGCAACTTGGGGTTAAGGGTCTTGCTCAGGAACCCAGTGGTGGTTTTGCTGAAGGTAGGAATCGAACCCTCTTGGTCAGGAGGCAAGTACCCTACCCACTGAGCTACCTCCACCCCACATATGGAAATACATCGGTTACTGTGGTTACTGTGTATGTGTTCTTCCAAACATATGTGTGAATTTAATGTATTTCTTAAAAAACTTTTGAAGTCATAGTAAGCACATTCTTCTTATTATTGGCATCACCTTGTGCTGCACAAATATGGTCATCTTAAAATTAAAACATAAGAATTTGTAGAAACTATTATCTCATGACTTCCACCAAATCTTCACCTACATATGTAACATTATTAAACTGTAAGTCATTCTGCATAAGAGTGTCTGCAAAACGCAGGTACTGAACACAACCAGCTCGTGGAACACACCAATCAGTCATAACATTACTGTCTAGTGAAATAGATCACATTGAAAATCTTGTCGCAAGAGGTGGGACATATTAGGCGGCAAATAAACAGTCAATTCTTGAAGTTGATGTGTTGCAAGCAGGAAAAATGAGCAATGGTAAAGATCTAAACAACTCTCACATGAATTAAATTGGAATGGTTAAACGGCTGGATCTTCACAACAGGTCCTGCGGAATGCTCATAGTATGCAGCGGTCAGTACTAAACAAAAGTGGTCCAAGGAAGGATGACTGGTGAACCAACAATTGGGTCATGGCTCACTGATGCACATGGGGAGCGAAGGCTAGCCACTCTGGTCTGATCCCTCAGAAGAGATACTGTAGTACAAAAGTCTGAAAAAGTTCCTACTGACTAAGACGGAAAGGTGTCAGAACACATCACAGTACATCACTGCTTGCAGCAAATGTGGTTGTTTAGCTGCAGACTGTTCGGAGTGTCCATGCTGACCCCTGTCCACCATCGAAAGTGATTACTTTGGGCATGTGAGCATCAGAACTGGAGCAGGGACTAATGGAAGGAGGTGGACTGATCTGATGAACCACATTTTCTTGAAGGTTGGGTCACTTACCTGGGAAAGAGATGCACTAAGGAAATAAGGCAAGACAATAGAGGCAGCGTGATGTTCTGGACGATGGTCTACTGAGAGATCTTGGATCCTGGCATTCTTCTGGATGTTACTCTGACATGCACCACCTGCCTGAATATTGCTGAAGACCACCAACTACATCCCTTCATGACAACAGTATTCCCCAATGGCGCTGGACTTTTTCAACCGGATAATAGGACCCCCACACTGCAAATATTGTTCAGGAATGGTTTGAGGAACATGGCAGAAACTTCTTGGTGTTGACTCGGCATCCAAATTCCCCAGATCTCAATCTGATCATGCCTCTGGTGGGATGTGCTGGACAAACTAGCTGATCCAGTTCCCAACTGACATGACAAAGGATCTGCTGCGAACATCTTGGTGCCAAATACCACAGCACACCTTCAGAGGTCTGATGGTGCTGTTTTGCACCATATAGTGGAGGCCAATATAATATCAAACAGGTAGTTATGGCTAAAAAAAAAGGCTTTATAATAGTGTTACATATCATAAAGAAATAACTGATATTAACAGCAATAACTATGCTAATTAAAAATGTTTGTGACTTTTCTACTTAAGTGGCTCCCTTTCCAAGCTAGAACTTTTCTAGGAGTCCATCAGAAGCCACTCTAAAGCATGGTCACCCACTGGATGAGCTTGGAAGGACTGAGTGAGTGAGAGACAGAGGGAAAGAGAGGTGATGCAAAAGAGGGAGAAGAAAAAGAACAGAGGGGGTTGCAGGGTGCGGCTGCCATGTAATCACATCTGAGAGGCCGTAATTACCGGTCAGGCTCCCAGACAGCTCACTGCTCACTCGCTAGTACTCTCTGCCACAACAGCACAACTACAGCCCTGAGTCTCCTTCATGAGCTCCTACAGCTCCAGCCTGGCTCATCCAGGCCCTTAAACAGCCCCACCGACCTCCAGGCAGCCATTTTGGGATCACTTTTAATCTCACTTTTACATTATGCTTAAAAAACAAAATGGTAACCAAAAGCTACTACTGCAGACAGCACAGGCATTTCATCATTTCTGATGATGATCATTTTCTTCAACAGACATTCTTGGTAACATGGCAGCACTAACACTTGCCAAATAAAGTAACTGTCATTAACACCCACCGTCCACGTTTTTTCAGCAGATAGTCTTACCAGACAGAATGTAAAGACCATAGATATTACAAGGATGCAACTTGTAAGTTCCTTTAGAAAGAATATTGCTAAAGATATTTTTCCAGGCGTATTTTTCAAGTGGAGTTTAGCTGCTTACTCCCCACACACAGCTTATACTGATTATTATAACATTGTTTTTGTAGTAGTTATTGAAGTAACTTTGTGTTTTTTGAGTTAAGCAATCAAGTTCCAGTTAGACAAAAAAAAAAAACTGATGCGTCACTTCCAACTTAAGTGAAATATAGGTTTTAAAGCTGTTTTAGCAAAGTGAATATGCTATATGAAGAATGAAGAGACAATTACATAAACAAAGAATGTATTCCATAGTTTAGCACTAAATAACTATCATGGGAAATAAGTTTAAACAAAATAATCAAATGATAAAGTTTTAACAAAAATAAAGAATACAAAGTTTAACTATCTAGCTTCAATATTACATAGTTTGGCATTCTAAGCCAGATGTTGAGTGAGAAAACATGAGAATGAAATAAACACCAAAGTTGCAGCCACATAAACAAATGAGAAAATGGGTAAAACCTAAGAGTGGCCTTTAAAAATTTGGTTTCCACCGCTACAATTTTCCAGTTTAAACCACTGAATTTGGAGTGGCTTTTCAGCCTGCCAGCCAAAAGGTTTCACAATTTCTTTGTCTGTTTACACAGACTTCAGATCTGGAACCACAATTGTAACACAAAATAATACTGACGAAATACTGACAAATTAGTTTCACCTTACTGCAGTTGCCTTGTCAGCTGTCACTTGTGCAGTTTATTTTTCAAGTTCCTGAAAATCACTACTTGCATCTTATATGAGGCTGAAGCTAAAGTTGAGGGCCAGGCAAAAAAAAGTGTGAAACTTGCATGACCAGTAACAAGCAGCTTCATAGTGACCACCTTATAAACTTACAAATGCAGAGGCCTATATTTATAATATAGTACAAACATTCTAAACAAGTAATGACACATGAGAGATCAGGCTACACATTTAATTCTTGGTCTTGACTTCAGTACCACTTCAGTACCACTCCGTGTTTTTGTTATAGAGTAGCAGGCAGTAAACATCAGTTAGGTGATATATTTTTTTGTACACCCTTTTCACAGCTGTAACTTGCCAGAGGGTTAAGTTTCAACACTCAACATGACCAAGGACTGCCAACTTTGACAAGAAAGGTAATTTGACCCACGTCATGTGTGTAATTACTATTTAAACTGTATGGTGTGGACTAGAAATTGTGCGTAAAAAATAACTGTTGCGCGAATAGAGTCCGAGAACGCTAATATTCCTAAAACTGTACTGTATATCATCTCTGCTACTGCCTCTAAATCCAGCATAGACATCGCACGATTTCAGCTGAAGAGGAGACCTCTAGGAAAAACTATGCTACACAAAATATAATTTTAGTTTGTAAAGCCTGGAATGGGAACACAATGTGTAATATGAGTTGTCTACTACAGTACTTATTGTGTACAGAGAGAGATTTTGTCATAAATGACTAAATGTACAAAACATTTCAAAATATACATGAGTCCTTGTATTATTAGATAGAACTAATGTTTCTCAATTGAAGTAACATCAGATGAAATCTCATATTTCCAAATATATGGGTGAAATAAAGATCTGCACTCACTTTATATATTATCAAACTACACGTCTATTGTAAATAATGCACATTGTGACTCATGCCCCTACTCTCCACAAGATTTGAATATGATGATTTCCGAGCCCAGCAATGCAGAGTTGACTAGCGCTTGTATGCACATGAAGATTTACTGACATTAGCTTGTAATGTTGGTCTGAAAATACCTCTGTGCATGATCTGGTGCTTCTCCCGCAGATAGGCAAGACCTCGGAGTACCTGTGAAAAAATTGATCATCCATGTTTTAAAAGCCCAAACAGTACATCTACAGTAGTTGCTTAAACCATGTAGCTTAAATTATAATTAATATGGCATTTGTTCATTAATGAGAATCTGTAAAATGACATTTTTAACCAACTCAAGGAGCTTGTTCTAACTCTCATAACTAAACATGAACGCAAATATTATTTCCATAGCAGTTACTCACAGCAGTTGCTAACCTTATTATTAATAAGGTTAGGCTTAAAAATGTTATTGACTAAATGTAGAATACTTAGAAACAATTCTCGCATTTAAACTGCAGAAAATGTGTCCATTACTTAAAAACAATCCAAAAACTCTGTATCAAAAAACAATAGCAGAGTTGAAGGTGCAACCCAAGGGTATGGACAAAATCTCTTGGAATGTGCATCAGTCAGATTTAGTTTACTTTGTGCAATACAAGGTGTTGTCTACTGGCCACAATGCATGACAATTTGCATAATTTTGCTTCAAGATGTTACTGCTATCAATAATGTGTTCATTCTTGAACATTACCCACAATCTTTATCCGGCTAAATGAAATTCATTCAGTTAACAGCACAAGTATAGCTTTGCTCGGATAATGCTTCAGTTGCATATTAAACTATCATGCCACATGCATTGCATGGTTAGAACATTCACATGCCACAGTGACCACTGTTACTGTCACTGCTAGCATTTTAAAAAGGAACAAGAGGGTTTACATGATTTTTCAACTGCTGGAATAGTGAGTACGAAAAATGGACTTATACTCACCGCAATACTAACTTTCCCTAGGATTTCTTCTGGAATTCTTCTAGCTTCTTTCAGCACCTGATCCAAGGAGCCTCCATCCTGGAAAATAAAAGATGCTACTTTTTAAAACCTTACTACAGAGTGCTGTTAATGAACTTTACAATGGATTGATTTTGCAGCAGAAATAAAGCATACATCTTGGCATAAGCCTGTTACATGGTTAAATGTGATTCACTACAAAGCTACAAGAGGCTGCTTTCACAGTACGATATATAACAGCACTGCATTATATCCAAGACCAATTTAACTGATTGAGCAAGCTTTCAACTTTAAAGAGAGCAAAGCTGTTAGTGTTCAAGGACTCAAGGTCTATGAAAACGATGTGTCTTCAACTGCCAACCTTCTAACAGGAGCATCAACATCCTCTCACTCACCATGTGCTCCATGCAGATACTGATCTCTCCATCACTGTAGAAAGCTCCGTAGAAACCCACAATGTAGGGTGAGTTACACTCATGCAGCACCTGCAGCTCTCGTATAATCTGGTTCCTGATGGCTGGTTTAATTTCCAAATGTATAAGCTGCGGGGCACAGAAAGTAAAGTCACTCAGTTCAGCATTCTAACAGGAGCAGCAGAAAAAAACAAGTCCCATATGTTGAGTGGGACAGGTCTTCTTTTGGGTGCCATGATTGTGTGTAATGATAGGGTGTAATGGAGTAACAAAATAGTGTTAAAACAGTGCATCAAAACGCTAACATTTAACACCAAAACATCCCTCACTATCCATCTTGCAGAAAGTGTGTCTTAATTACTGTAACTCACAGATACTACTATACTAGCAGTAATCAGAACTAAGCCTATGGGTGCATCCCCACAGAGTAAAATGAGCAAGATGTCAGGATGTGTGTATAATTTATACACTTACACTTAATAAACAATACACAACGTTATGTTTTGTTTTGAGAAAATATTAGAAATACAATACAAATGTAACAAACTGGTTTTGGATGTAACAATATACACTAAGTGCAGTTTAATGAATGCAAAAATTTATGTACGAATTTCATCAAAATAACCACCCTTATATATGCCTCCATCATGGCAGCACTACTGTTTTTTAATAATATGAAAAAGCACTGTATTGTTTATATTTATATATATATATAATTTTCACACGTGTTTGTGTGTGCGTTTAAGTAATCTGAACCGAACACGGCATTGAACCTGCAAACATCTGTACACGTCACTACTTTGCTCACCTTCCTGGCCATGACCAGTCTTGAGGGTTTGTGGCGGACCTTGTGGACCACACCTCCGTTGCCTGCCCCCAGTTCACAGATGGGGTCGAAGTCGTCATCTTTGAGCTCTCCCACCTGAGCTTTCTGGGTGAGGAAAGCTTCGAGACGCTTCCTCTGCTGCTCGTCCAGATCGAGTTCTCCCAGCTTCTTCTGCAAGGCCTCCAGGTTGGCTCTGAGGAGCAGAAACATAGGCACATTCTTACAGCATTCTTACTTTCTTACAATACAGAGACTCCCAGCACTGGCTAACACTCACTCTGAGGCAGCGTCGATGCTGGTGGTCGGCTGTCCCTCTCCGGTTGGGGTTATGTTAAGTGGGACGGGTCTTCTTTTGGGTGCCATGACTGAGTACAAGAAGATAGCTTAATTTATTTTAGAAAGGGGAGAAAAAAGAGCAACGGTGGCGTTACCTCGGCCTGCAGAGGGGAGATAGTTACTGTGGGGCCGAAAAGTGACGGTTAGTAAAGGGACTTAGTCTTCCATGTCTCCGGGATCTGAAGAAGTAACATCAACGACGAGAAGGCGAGGGAGAAGCTCTTGTCCAAGCAGGCATTTGGAGAGCAGCCTGGCAGAAGTATCTTTAGCGTGAGGAGTGAGGTGGAGCTGATGAACACATCGCTGTGAACCTTCTTCATGTAAATGTTTAGCCTTTAGCACCACAGGAGCCTCTGCTGCACAAACAGCTCAAAATAACGGCTCCGCGGACCTGTCCTCTCCTCCAGCCGCGGCGGAATGCAGTAGGAAACGCCTCCCTCTGGACCTGTGACTTCCTGGAGACTCCCCTCTCTAATATTTTTACAAAAATATAGAAAAATTTATATGAGGGTAAGAAAATCTGTTACAGGAAGAAGCTCCCGGATCAGAAAGGAAGGCTTCTGTAACCTCGCGAGATATCGCGAGAACACCGCATTTTGGATTTGCTTAAATATCTGTTATTAATAGTAAAAGTGCAATTTTATGACTATTTTCGTATTAACGACGAAGTGTTATGTGTATTATTTATTTATTTGTGAAAATAGCAACCTGTTAAAATGTAACGAAGTCAACACCAGTAAATCCCACTGAAATACACTATATGGTAAAAAGTATTGGGACGCATGACCATAACAACTTGCACTGTTCTTAGAAGGCTTTCCACAAGATTATGGGGGGTTTGTGGAAATTTGTGCCCATTCATTCTGTATAGCATTTATTAGGCAAGGCACTGATGTTAGACAAGAAAGCCTGGCTCACAAGCTCCGGTCCAGGTCTTGGATGGAGGTTGAGTTCAGGGCTCTGCGTGCATTAATTTGGAAGTATGGTGTTGTCACACACCTGTACTTGTCCTTCCTGCCAGTTGACCACACTGTCTCGGAACACTTTTCAGAGTGTCTAAGAAAATAAACACATGAATGAAGGATCACCAACTACAGCTTAATCTAGCCAAGTCAGAACTTCTTTATCCCAGCCAAACCTTCTATTAATCATACAATTAATATAAGACTTGACTTGTCACACCTCACCCCATCCAAGGTGGTCAGAAACATGGGTGTTATGACTGACAACCAGCTATCTTTCTTTGACCACATTGCACCTTTCTTTCAGTCATTTCGCTTCACCTTGACTCAGTATGCCAGGAGTGTCCAGCTCCAGTCCTGGAGGGTTGGTGTCTAGCACAGTTTGATGGTAGTTCTCCTCAAACACATTCAATAAACCTGGCAAATAACTGGCAAGGTGAACCAGGTGTTTCTGAGCAGGGAAATCACCAAAATGTGCTGGACCGCGGCCATTCAGGACCAGAGGTGGACACCCCTCCACTATGCCACCTAACTACTGGTACAAGCCATGGCTATCTTATGCCCCGAGTACTGCAATCCCCTGGTGAGACCCTTACAACTGGTTCAGAATGCAGCAGCTTGGCTGGTTTTTACCCTACCCAAAAGGCCATATGTGACCACTGCTAATTGAACTATACTGGTTATTGCCTACTGACTACCTTAATCATCTCATTTAGGCTCATGTTCCTACTCACTCCATTCCTCCATGAAACACTGTCTGGCTCTGCCATCCCTACATACAAGGCAAACCCAGTCCAGACTCATCTCTTTTGTGGTTTTATGCTAGTGGAATGAGCTGCCAAAGCTGTCAATGGCAGCAGAGTCCATCTCTATCTACAAAAACCTCCTGAGGACTCATCTGTTCAGAGAGCATCTCCTCTCCTTCCTGCAATGCTCTTACATCAATTTAGCACTTAATATGTGCCTCAGGTTCTCACAGTGTCCTGAAACTTGATTGTGTCCTCATATTGTTAGTCACTTTGGATGTAGGTGTCTGCCTAATGATAATCATAGTGTTGTACAAAAACTATAGATTTAAAAGAGTTCAGTAGTTTAATGTTTAAATACAAATTCAGGAACCAGAGGATAGTTGTATATAGTTAATGTAACATTTAATCTTCAGCAAAAATGACAACAAGATTGCTAAATCAATGTTACACTTTTGCCGTTCACACTATGCACCTGTTCATTGCTATTAGTCTGGTTTTGGGCCTCTGTGTCCAGTTTGAACCGTTTCCCCACTTTTACACTTCTCCTGAATTGTAAAAAAAACATTGCAGTAAAAATCTAATATATTTTATAAAGGTAAAGGCTAATTTGTACAATACTTTACCCACCTCTGCTGCCTATTTCAGGCCAGTTATGTCATTTTGCAAAAAAACTCTCAATTATTCCAGATCATTCACCAGCAGGGTTTAAAAATCAAATGCATAGTAAGTACATATATGTAAATATTTCAAGAACACTTTTAGATTTCAAATTGAATCTAGCTAAATATTGTGATGAGACAGCTATAATGCAAACCCTCCACAATTTTTATAGTCCCATTTTTGCAGATAATCTAAGCCCTTATTCTTACATTTTCCCCCTGAATATCTCAATGAACAACCAAATGAGTTCTAAGGTGAGAGCAGCAGAAAAGCTTGTAGGTAAATTTTATTTGATAAGGGTTCAATTAACTTAAATGTTGATTCGAATAACATAACGGTTCAATTGTACACCCTAAATAAATGTTAAAGTTGCACTATATTCCATTCTTGGAAAGTACATTGTGACCTTTCAAAGGCTTGGAGTCAACACAGAATAGTCAAAGTAACAAAGTAAATAAAAAAAATACTGTTTTGATTTAAGAGTCATTACTTGTACATTCTTGAAAATATTCTTTTTTATTATTAAAAATTGTGCATCCATATTGGTGGATGAGTGGTGGTTCTGAACACTATTGCCAACCTTCAACCAAAAAAAAAGTTTGTAGCTGTTCAGAATAGAGCTCATTAGTTTGGATTCAAAAATACAGTTGATCTCTGTTGTAGTTACACCAAATTTATTACCTCTTTATGTGAAGGAGGATGGGTTTAAAATCAAGTAATTTTCAATATGATTCACCGGGATGCCGAAAAAAAAAAAATGTCCCAGATCCTTTGACATGCTTTAGGCTGATTCATTCATTTAGAAACCATTGGGGCATAAATCCTATAATAACACTTCTATGCCTTATGTACCCAAAACAGGCAAATTCTTGCTGACCATAAAAATTCTGGATAATGCACCACTTGTGTTTACTCACTATATACAGTAAAACTGATTCAAAATATGGTGTAACATTTGATTATCCTTGATGCTGGCCCTTGAAGTAAATGATCGAAGAGTTTGTTGTATTGTTAGATGGTTTAATAACATACAATAAACATAGAGGGATTACTGGCCTAACCCATTACAATTTCGCTCCAGCACTCTCGCCTTGAATAACTGGATTAGGTGTGTTAGATTTGGGCTGGAACTAAACTTTGTAGGTCATTAGACCTCCAGGGGCAGGGCAGGGCAGGCTTTAGTCTTTCAAACCTCCAATACTGCACTCCACCTCTGAACCTGAGTCATATCACTACCTGACAATCAGTTCAAAAACATGTTGCCAACAAATGGGACAACTTAATTTCTGTGGGTTGGAATCTAATATTCTGCTCTCTCTTAACATGAATCTCATTTCAAATTACGACCCGCAGCCTAATATTCTACGAGTCACCCTCATGCCACCAAAACAGCTCTGACTAGACCTCTGAAGTTGTGCTTTGGTGTCTGGTAGAAGAACGTGGGCAGCAGATCCTGTAAATCCTGTAAGTTGCAGGGTGGGGCCTCCATGGATAGGACTAGTTTGTCCAGCACATCCCACAGATGGACAATCGAATTGAGATCTGGGGAATTAGGAGGCCAAGTCAACTCTTGTGTTATGTTCCTCAAAACATTCCTAAATAACATTTGCAGCATGGCAGGGTATAATATCCTCTAGAAAGAGTCCACAGCCATTACGGAATACTGTTGCCATGAAGGGGTAACATAAACACATGAAAGCAGGACCAAAGGCATCATAGTTGAACACATAGCATCACACTGCCAGCTTGCCTTCTTCCCATAGTGCATCCCGGTAGCATCACTTTATTGTGTAAGTGGCCAGTCTGATGCTTCACAACAAGCTGTGAGTGACTGTTTGTTGTGACATCTTTCCACAGAATTAATTTTTTTTTGTACTATAGAAGCTCTTCTGTGAAATTAGACTTGATTAATCTAGATTAAAATGCCCCCCCCCCCCAAAAAATTTATCCCAATGCCTGTTTTTATAGTGTAAACCATAAATATGCCTCCAAATGTTCTCCCAGATCACTTTAATTTCATT
>JBBIGB010000037.1:9142907-9157424 GCA_037577075.1 Alestopetersius hilgendorfi
GTGTGTGTGTGTGTGTGTGTGTGTGTGTGTGTGTGTTTGTGTGTCTATCTTGCGGTTCAGAAATCATCTGTGGGTGTTTTTAAGTTTCTGTTGCACAGTCCAGCTCTCTTCATGAAACAAACATATATAGCCTATACATTTTTACCAAACTGAAGCCATTTGGGGGAAATGGACCAGTTTTGCTCCCCGAAATCCCATTTTAACGGCGTAATTGTGCTATAATTTCTTGTAATTTCATTGGCCACATTTCTTTGCCATGATAAAAGAAAGAACAGTTGAATGCTCTTGGATTTAGATAAGATTACCCTTTGTTAGTCCCACAATACGCATAATAATAAAGATTTTTATTTGTCACATACACAGTTATACAAATACGACATGTAGTGAAATGTGTCCCTGAAACATCTATGACACTGCAATATAATTTCGATTTAAGAGAAAGTTAAAGGCTGGACCAAAGTAATTAAAACATGTAGAAGAAACATACTCAAACGTGGAGATCCACATGTCGGGTTTCCTTCTTAAAAAATGAACTTGTGTGTCAAATGCTTAGCCTGCCAGCTCATCAGAGAGTGAGGAGAACGAAGCTGCCCCAGGAAGTGACGCACAAGATGATGAAGAAGCAGTTGTACCGAGGAAGGCAGAAACAGGAAGTGAAGATTCTGACTCCGGGAGCGAAGATCAAGGGAGAGGAGCAGTGAAGCGGAAAGCTCCACCAGCAAAGGTAGATACACCACCAGTCAAGTCTACACACACACATACACACACACACACACATTTTCTGCAGTTACTCACTTAATGTTTGCTAAAAAATACACTCAGTATTCCTTGCAAACAAATGAATTTAGTCAGTACCTTTATTTGCTAGACACTAATTTTTTGTATTCATTACTACTGACCAACAAAAAGCCACTTAATATAATAAAAATGTGAGTCACCAGACAAGTGTTAGGACAGTCTAGAATTTGACATGAATTGTTAAATTCTTTCATCTTATTAATGATGCTTGTTTTATTTTACATATTTTAATTTTCAGATGAACTTTCCAATGTTTAACAAGAATAAAAATCTGCAGTTTATAAAATAAATGGATGTGGTACAGACCTCCAACGTGCAGGAACTTTAATGGGCAGTGTAATTGTTTATGATTACTTCTGCAAATGTTTGCGGTTTCTGTTGCAGAGGCAGGTGCATAGAAGAACTATAGCTAAGGAATATTTGCATAGAGATGCATGATTGTATGGTGTAGTGATGAATAGTATAAGAAACAAATTGAGAAGAAAATGTGGCATTTACAAATGTGGCACTACAGATTTACTGATACATGTTTGGAAACTTAACTTAAAGGTAATACACATTTAACTATTCAAATAAACACCTGTTAAATTTACCTTGATTTTATTACTACAAAAAAAAAGGGAAGGATGGAAAACCTGTGCCACTGGTAAACACCATAAGCTCAGACATTAATTACTGAGTCCAATAACGATCTCAAAGAATCAAGAATATAAGTGCTTGTGTAAGTTCATTGTCTTTGTTTGTTTTAATACAATCCATCTTTCCAGTTTGATCAGCATTTTAATTATGTACAGCTGCAATGCTGCATTATTTAAGCACACCTTTACACTTTACAAAATTACTGTTGTTTCCACAGTTGTAATGTCCAAAACAATGAAATTAAATGCTAGTTTTGGGAGGTTTATGTTGTACAGTTGCTGCTTGTAATTCCTGGGTTTCTCCTCTGCAGCGGCCCCCAGCAAAGAGAGGCCGAGCGGCCTCAAGTGAACAAGATGAGGAGAGTGGATCTCCCTCTGAGCCAGAACCTTCACCCAGCTCAGACTCTGACTCTGGCAAAAACAGTGACCAGGTATTGATTGTGTGTGTACTGGACAGTATGTGAGGTCCTCCTGACACTGGAATGCCTGCATTAGCATGCCATCTCTCAGCTCTGAAGCTGTATTCATGACCACAAGTGTAAATATCAGTCTCACCTAGTGCCACAACTGTTTAAATGTTGGTCCTAATATTGGGAGACTGAGTATGATCCCGGTGGTGCAGCAGCCACACCAGGCAGGGAGTCCAACAAAACCTAGTTGGCTTTGCTCTCTCTGGATGGGTAGGATGGCCTTTCTTATTCCCATTCTCACAGTCATACCAAGCGTGTTACACATGGAGGGTGGCATCTGAATCCACCGCTTGATTGGACACACATCATTCAAACAAGTTTCTGTTGCAGCCTTCTGTTACATTGTTGCTTATAACTACTAAGCATTGAATCAGTACACTACCAAATACATATCAATCAGTCCCTCCCTAAAATATATAATGTTTGTATTTTTTTTCTATTACAATTAAAATTCCAATTGTGTAACATAAAATTATGTTAATATTTTCTTGATAGGATTACAGTAATACCTATGTTAATATGTGTCACACTGCCTAGTGACATTGCACTAGTGGCTGGCTTCAGATGACTTCCTCCCTGTGTTGGAGGTGGTGTGTGAGTGGAGAAGTCCTCCCTAGTTGGTGGCCTAGAAGACACTTAATCGACTGGCACTGTGTTTATTTACAGTTCAGTTTATCAATTTGCTTCTTTGTTGTTTCTCATAATCGCTTACACACCGTTGCATGTGTACATCCTAGGACTTCACGCCACAGAAAGAGTCAGGTGGGCGCGGCGGCAGGAAGCCTGCAGGGAGAGGAAGGAAAAAGGTGAGCACATATCAATCATCCCAATAAAGCCACCCATAACATCAGAGTTGTAGGATCTCTACTTTTGTATTTTACCTTTTGTGGTTCATTTTAGAAAGCGTCGTCAGACTCTGATTCAGAATCGGGCTCCCAGTCAGATCACAAGGTGGAAAGGAGTGATTCTGAGGACGTGAAGCCACGGCCAGCCATCTCTGGGTCTGAATCTCAGTCCGGATCCAAATCCGACTCAGACTCCGAGCCTCCTCCCAGGAAGGGTTCACAGGCACGCAAGAAAGGTAAGATTAACAGCTGCTGGTGGTTAATTTTGCATGATTGACCCAATGGCTCAGTGACTTTGTTGTTAGCAACAGGAAGGACAGACTGAAGCCTTTCCTTGTTTAGACTGTTAGTTCAGGTGCAAAATGAACAGGCCACTAAATCATACTTGCCTTATTTGTATTCAGAGAAACCTCCACCGAAGTCTCGTGCCAGGAAGCCTAAACCAGCACCAGAAAGAGCTGCTTCCTCTTCTTCAGACAGTGACAGGTGTGACATGACATACATGATGCCAGTGCTTATTTGTAATTATAATAATATAATGCAACTGTAATTCTAGTGGTAATAGACCAAAATACAAAACAAGACAAATATTGATTAAGGACAAAGACTTAAAATATGCTAGCAAATTCAACATATAAAGGGAAAACGCTACAAACTTTATTAATGCACTTTATACAGTTGGTGAAATCAATAAAAGATTCTAGCTCACAAACACCTTAAATATACCCACATACCACAATTAAAATTTATATATATATATATATATGTATATGTGTGTGTGTATATATATATGTATGTGTGTGTGTGTGTATGTATGAACATACACCTCACCTTAAATACACCTACATATACTTCCAATACTGTACATGCACAGAAAGAAGGTACATAAACAGCCTGTCTTTTAATTCTTCTTGATTATGATGTCAAGACCATGACCCACATACAGTTGAAAGAAAAACATTTTTCTGCATTAATTTATGTGATCTGATCTTCATCTAAGTCAAGGGTATTAATAAATATAATGTGCAGAAAATAATACTAGAAAAATTCTGATCTTTCATGTCTTTATTGAGCCATAAAAATTGGAAAAAGTGAACCTTTGTAATTAATAACTGGTTGAACCCTTAGAGGTCTTCCCCTCAATGATTGCAAGCTGACCAGGCCCTGATGCAGCAAAGCAGGCCCAAATCAGGATGTTTTCAAATATTTCAATCTTAGTTTCTTCAGTACACAAAACATTTTGCCAATACTGCTGTGCTCTTTAATAAACTTTTCAGCGTACAGCAATGTTTTTATTAGTTAGCAGCGACTTAGACACCCTGTTTCTTCAATGTTTTACATACAGTAGACTCATGAACACGGATGTTAGTCAGTTCCAGTGATGCCTTCAAATCTTTGGCTGTCACTATGGGTTGTTTTTTTACCTCATTGATGAGTTCTTTGTGCTCTTGGGGTCATTTTGACTGGGTGCCCACTTCTTTGTAATCACAATCCCAAAGTGTCATCATTTGTAGCTTGTAGACTTTTGAAGTTTTTGAAATCACTTTGTAACCCTTTGTAGCTTTATCTAAATAATCAATTCTTGATCTTAGACCCTCCTAAAAGCTCTTTTTGGCAAGGCATGACTCACATAAGTGTATTCTACTCCAAAAGTTTGAGTGGTATGACTCCAGGTATGATAGTACCTGACACTAGTTGTTCTCAATATAGAGCTGAAAGATCAGGATTTTACTTGTTGTCATTGTTTTAGGCACATTATGTTTTTGTCCAATATACTTAGAAGTTTTATGACAAATTAACGTAGAAAGCCATGAAATTCCAAAAGGTTCAAATCCTTTTTCTTTCCATTGTATGTATGATTTAATGCTTAGTGAATATAAGCAATAATTTGTCTGTAACCAAAACTTGGACCTGGTTGAATGATTTTCATTTTGTCTTTGTTGTGCAGTGACAGCGAGCCGGACCGGGTCAGTGAGTGGAAGAAACGTGATGAGCAGCGCCGACGGGAGCTTGAAGAACGAAGGAAAAAGGAGGAGGCAGAGGAACTCCGCCGTCTGAGGGAGCGTGAGAAAGAGGAGGAAGATAAAAGGAAGAAGGAGAAAGAGGACAAAGGACGACATGGTAGTAGTAGCAGCAGCAGCTCGGACGAGGGTGTGGATGACCATCCTCTCAAAAAATCCAAGAAACCGCCACCGCCTCCCATCCCTGCACCTTCAGACTCGGACTCGCCTGCTGAGGCAAGATTGGTTTAGCACAATGTTTTTCTCCCCCAGTTTGTACAATGTTCTGAATATTTAAATGGATTTCTTCTCAGGTGAAAAAATCTGCGAAGCGTCAGGACAACCAGAAAGGCAGACAAAAGAAAGAAAAGGAAGTAAAGGAGAAAAAGGAGAGAGAGAGGAAGGAGAAGAAGGTGCAGCGGTCCGAGGAGAAACACAGAACGAGGTATGTTTGTCTAGACATATGTCCACATTTGGCCAACCGTAGCTTAGAACTGTTAGAGTTCGAGTGAGTTTAATTAAAACTATTTGGTCTGTTTCCCAAGGTCTAAGCCTGAAAAGCCAAGACGAAGGCCTGAACGCCCACCTGAGAAGAAAGTGGAGAAGAAGAAAGGTATGTTCCACAACAGAAACCATTAGATGCTTGGGATATTTTACAAAGCAGAAATCGTACTAACTTTAATCATTTAAGACCAAAGTGAGCATTAATTAAATAGGAATATTGTTGGGCAGGCCTGGTGTTTAACTTAAGTTAAATTTGAAACTTCTCCCAGACATACTCAAGAGAAGATGGACACATTCTAATAATTCTATTTTACTCAGACACAATTTTCTCAGGTTTCCTCCTGGGAATCAATAAAGTACATCTGTTTGCCTGTCTGTGTATCTCTAAGTCGCTTTTGCTTGCTTTGTGTTTCCTCAGAACCATCTCCAGAAGAGAAACTCCAGAAGCTGCACACAGACATCAAATTTGCGTTGAAGGTGGACAACCCAGTAAGTGGCTACTTTCTTGCGATTCCTTTTATGTAGATTTTGCAAGAGGAGCACTTGAGAGATCAAGCATCTGTTGGAAATGTACTGTTTAACCTTGAATATGAGATCTGTTATTGTTGTGACTTTGAGTACACCCCTTTTATTCTGCAAGTTTTATGCCTGAGACCTTCATATGATTCTTCTTTCCAAATCTCAGGACATTGAGAAATGTTTAGAAGCCTTGGAAGAGCTGGGCTCTGTACAGGTCACCAGTCAAATCCTACAAAAGAACACTGATGTCATCACCACACTCAAAAAGGTCTGCTCTCCATGTTGGATAGTTATTTAACTAAGCAACACCTACTCCATGTTTTGATCTACAGTGTTGGATACATGTGGAAAATAATTGAAAATGCTCTGTATGCTTCAGTTGTGTATTGGGAAGAAATCCATTGCATTTTGCAATTTAGTTATGAAATATGGTACTAAAGCCGAATTGACTGCAATGGAGAGTTTGTATTTGATTAGTTGGTCAGTAGTCACTGCAAGCTTTTCTGGGAATGCTGGATCGTGCCCAATGTAGTCTCATCATATCCTCTGTTTTTCTGACAGATCCGCCGATACAAGGCAAGCAGTGCAGTAATGGAGAAGGCTACTGAGATCTACAACAAGCTAAAACTCCAGTTTGTAGGGAAGATGGAGGCAAACAAACCAAAAGCAGAAGAGAAGGAGGGGGAAGAGAAAACAGAAACACCCACAACAGGTGACTTCTTTAGGCTCATATAACCGCTTAAATCTTTCACTTTGTTGTGTTGTGCTCTCACATCTTCTGAAGCTGGTAGTTAATTGATCAATATAAAATAGGTGTATTTGAAATCCCTAATTGCGGGACTAGAAAACTGTAGAAGTGATTTCTGATTTGATATCTGTGATCTTTATTGGGTTTTTTTGTTACATGTTCATGTATTAAATGTAACAGAGAAACATTGCACTGTGTGAGTATGGCGCCAGTTGGCTGAAGCTGATGCAGACATTTGGGCTTTGGCCTTTCAGTCTGGGCTAACTGGTAATTCGTGCAAATTACCCATGTGTCACTTTGCCATCCCTGCTTGTTGTTCATGTCCACACAATTTTTTTTGGTTTGACAATTCAGTGTTCAAATCTTCTGTTTCGTTATCGACTACTACTTCCCATCCATGTTCTCTAATACAGGATGTAACTTGGTTTTGCATTTCATTGTTGATGAATAGAGTTCATTTGTAGTTTTGCTCTGCAAATGTGCAGATAAACAACTATATTGGTGTTTATCTACTCAGCTGTAGGAACAGGAGATCAAATTCACACCCGTCTGAAAATGTGGATTTATATTGCTGTATTTCATTTCGACATCCAACAGATTCCAAACCAGTGAATGGAGAGTCTGACGCTGTGAAAAAGGATGCAGTTTCTGAATCTGAATGTAATCCAAAGTCCACAGAGCAGGAGGAACCAGATGAGCACAAATCACAGAACACCGACTGGTAAATGCCCAGCCCCCCCTTATTGTTTTGGCTTTGCTCATAACTCATACTGCTGTCTGACACATAGGCTTTCACATTAATATCAGACCTATCCTGACAATTGCTATTAATCACATAAACCATAGCTCTTACTCTGTATGAGCAGGCAGTGTGTACAGTCAGAGCGCATTTCTTTAACCATTGGTATTTCTTGGCGCATGCTGTTTAATGTGCTGATTTTCTTGAACATCAGGTTGAGCTGCATTGTATTTCTGCCAAGGTAGATTGGAAATTTGAATGTTTTCTTTTTTTAACAATAACAAAGTACAATTTCACAGACATATACAATTACAAAAGTTAGAAAATCTGACAGATAGGAACACACCACTTCCCCAAGCTCCCAATATAGACACAGAAAGGGACTGATGCAGTTAACCAAATGGCTTTGTAGCAAACATACAGATATTGTAACACAAAACAAGCACCAACTGTTTCATTGCAATTCCTGGAACAATGTTCCAGCTGTCAACAAATAAGGTAGTGTAACTTATGTAGTTGTAACCTATGTTTAACACTTTGCCCTGATTAGATAGTGGTCTTTTTAAGTCTAATATACCTTTTCCACCATTTGTGCACTATTTTGCCATTCAGTTAGTTAGATTTGCTTTTAGAAGGGAAGGGGCAACTTTCACACAAAAATTTGATCCATTTTCTTTTTATAGTTGCTGACGTTTAGTGTAGTAATAGCACAAAAACCATATGTTGGTACTAGGTCTCTCCAAAATGGTAAAAATATTATGAACTATGAAAATGGTCAGGTTTGATTCCAGGTTTTTTGATCCAGTCATCATTAAACGCACACACACACACACACTGTAACAGGCAACTATAGTTTTCATATTGGTGCTGTTGTTTTATTCATCCCTGTTTGAGGCTTAATGTTTGATGGCCACTATTTTAGGCCTGGACCAGACAGTCCCGCTGAGGAACGATCACACACGACTGAAACAACAGATCACACTTCGACAGCAGAGGCAGATCCGCCGGTACAGAGCTGAAGATTGGAACAGCCTTCTCCTTTTCACAGCTGAACACAGACCTTCGTCGTTGATACGTGTATTCTGTGCAGACGTTATCCCTCCTGTAGACTGTGTCCCTCTTTTACACATGTACACACTCTGACTCTTATTATTTGTCTTGGTTTTGTTTACTATTTTGAGCACTGTTTTTTTTTTCATGTTGTATATAAAACACAGTGGATGTTGTTCACACTTTGAACAGGCATTGAGACGTGATTTCGTCAGCAATAGCCTTGTACATGTTTCTGTGTGGCAGAGATCCTGCACTAAACGATACCGGTTAATGTAAGTGTGTGGCAGGGGGCAGCATTATTTAAAAATGACTGATATATAAAGGATATGCCAAGGCCCTGAAATGAATGGAAACGTTATGGTTGGTACTAAATTAGCCACCATTGTTAGCAAGACTCAAATTTTTTCTGTTTTTTTTGTAGAAAAAAAAAAAAAAAGGAAAAAATGAGGTCTGTTTTTTTTCCAAGATTCAGAGCCCTATGTAAATGGAGCTATAAAGCAGGAACTAATGAAATATTTTCATACAGTAGTACACATTAATTTTAACCCACATCAATTTCTGATAAGCGTCCCAATGGGCTTGTAATGCTAGATCCTGTTGTCATATTTCTCCCCATAACAAATTCTTTTTAGTGTCTGCACACTGAGTAGAATTAATCATGTCATGTACAGGCTTGATGGCATACAGACAATATTTTGTTGGAGGCAACTAAACATTTGCTTGTCTTGCATATTATAGATATGTTTTTAGTGCTCTGTAAATTGGTCCAATCATTTTTAAACATTAATGGAAAAAAAATCAATAAAAGTCAGCATGGTGGCCCTAACCTTGAATATTTTTTTCAAGAATAGATGGTGAAGTAGGAAGGTCTTTCTCTCTCTCCTTGAGTTAAAAACATGGTAACTGAAGGTAAAATGCACTTGAAACAGTGGTGCTGGAGTCCATGAGTGCAGGGGTTGGTGATGTTCAGTCAAGCAAAGCACACACCTGTTTTTCCTTTGTTATTTTTCTTTTAGATTTGTGTGTGCATGTATAGCTATAGTTCATCCAAAAGGTGTTGGATAGGGTTCAGGTCAGGGCTCTGTGTGAGACAGTCATGTTCTTCCACATCGAATATGTCCATTCATGTCTTTATGGACCTTGCTTTGTGCACTGGGGCCACAGTCATGCTGGAATTAAATGAATACTTTTGTCCATTTATATATGTATATTTAGCTACAACTGAATCTGCATTTTTCTCACTCAGGTTTAGGTCAAAGATTAATGTGTTTAAAAAAAATTAGTTGTATAGCTTACATTTTTGTATAGTAGTTGTATAATATAAAATACAGCGACAACCATTTCTCAGTTTTGATTTCTCAAGTTTAGGCCATTGAAATTTAGATCGTATTTAACTTCTCTAATAATAAAAAAAAAAATGCGTGGCATACTTTTTATAGCATTTTTTTTTTAATACGGCCTCTATTTAACCAGGTATTTTCAGTATTTTATTTAAATTTAGACTTTTTCGATGTTTAATATTAAAGAAGAGTGAAAAGTGTGGGGAGGAGTGGGAGAAGGGGGGGAAAAAAAAATCTCCTGTAGTCAGTCAGCTGACCGGGGCGCCATTTTGTCAGCCATTTCCTAGACGGGCTGCTCGTACGGTGGGCTGTTTTTCCAGCGGGTAGGAGGACGCGACCCCGCTGGCCTCGCCTCTCCTTTCCCCGGCGTCGGTTCGGGAAGACTCGGCGGTGCGCTGCTCCGGCTCCTCGGGTGGATGAGAGCCCGTCCAGCGGCCTGAGAGCTCAGAGAACCCGGCGCTTGGTCAGACATGGCTCTGAAGATCGTGAAAGGCAGCATCGATCGGATGTTCGACAAAAACCTGCAGGACTTAGTACGTGGCATCAGGAACCACAAGGAAGATGAGGTGAGGGAGGCAACCTGCTTTATTTACTGCAATCTAGGAATATTAAAGTCATTTTCTTCATTGAGAAATGCCGTTCATGCGATAATTATGAACTGTGAGGCCATGTCATCTAGCTAGCCTTAATGCTAAGCTAACATTAACAGACCTTTTTGAAAGCCAGCACCTGACTCGGGGTTTAATCTAAATTATGTTGTTAAAATGGAAAGCACAGGTAAATACCTTGTATTATAAGCATATAGAAAGCTTACCCTCGTCTCTGCTTCAGTCCTGGTGGCTTTACATTGAGCCAAAAATAAGTTTAAGGTAAAATACACCTAGTTCAGCTTCTAAGTTCCTACAAGATGTTTTTATATCCGTTAATATTTACAGTGGGTTGCCTGTGCTGTATAAAATCCTTAAGTTTCCTCATTGTGCAGGTTTGCACGTTTGTCCGTTTTTAAACTCTCTAGTTTAGAAAAGATGCCGTGTTTGTTTGTAATGGGCCACAGAGAGTAGCTAGCTGTCAGTATCTCCTGACGTCCAAGGCGCTCTAGAAAAGCTGCCTAGAAGATCTAATAGATATATTACAGGTAGTAGTCGGTTTTATTTGCTTTGGATTTCGAGGTAAAATGCTAAACGTAAGTTTTTTAATGTTAAAAGATGAGACCAACGCCCGGCTTTAGGTGGGGCCTTTTATGTAAAAGTGACACATTAAAAAAATAGCTGCACATGCAACATCAAGTACGGCAGAGAATGTGTTAATGCTCTTTTAGTGACCACCTTTGTGGATCAATACAGAACTTAAGGCTGCTGGGCTGCTATGTGGTGGACCTGAGTGTGCAGGTAACGCCTGGTGCTCCTGCATCAGCTTTGAGGGGCATCGATTCTGCTGCTGCTTTTTAGCTGTCATTTCTGAACGATTAAGACCTCTGCTGGTCTATCTTCATACACGACCTTCAGTTTTGGGGTTAAGTCTCCCCTGGAATTATTTGTTTTTTCACTTTGGGTGACATTTCCTGCAAAGGTGACTAGAAATGTTCACAGCCCTACTCACTTTTCCTCACTGATTTTCCGCATATGGCTGTCACTATCAGTTAGTAATAATGTTATTGACAATTTAAAGTGTTAAGTGTCCATTTTGTCATACATGAACACACCACAGCATACAGTGTAAACTTTCTCTGCATTTAAACCACAAAGTGAAGCAATGTGTGGGGATGGTACCTAGCTCAAGGGTACCTTAGAGATGCCACTAGCAGTACTGGGATTTTAACCCATAACCATCTGATAGCAGGAGACATTCCCTATCCACTAGGCCACCAACTGCCCCAATTTAAATGTTTTATGGCAAGACTTTACTATGATTAAGACCTCTGTTGGTCAGTCTAATTGACTTAGGACTTTCAGTTTTGGGGCTGAGCGCCCACTTTGGGTAACATTCCCTTGCAATAGTGAGATGGTAAATAAGAGTACCATTCATTTATCCTTTCCATTTTGGGTCCTGAGCTGTCACTATCGATTAGTAAAACTATTATTGAAAATCTAAATGCTTTATGGCGAGATTTTACTACTATTGAGACCTTTGCTGGTCGATCTTAACAACATTCAATTTTGGGAATGAGCCTCTTCTGGATTGTAACTGAACTGTTTTCCACTCTGGATGACATTCCTTTCAAAGGTGACTAGAAATAGTTAATAGAGTGCACAGCTCCATTCACTTCTCTCCACTGTTTTCAGTTCAAGGCCGTCACTATCAATTAGTTATAATATTATTAACTATTTAAATACTTTACTACAATTGAGACCTCTACTGGATTTTAATGACTACAGTCATCTTTTGTATTTATTAATCGATAGTCAGTTTTGGGGTTTAGTCTTTCCTGGAATTATTTTTCACTTTGGGTGTCAGTTCCTTGTGCAGCCTGCTGTTTTCAGTCTAGTATTGTTTCAATAATATTAATGTTATCACTAATCAATATGGCAAGACTTACACATACTGCACACACCATACATGTCCTTTCAAAAATACTAGAGAAAAGATCATCAAGAAAGAGACTATTATAGATACCATATAGCAGAAAATATACATTCATGGGTGTGTCCAGCAGTCTCTTTTCTACTGTTGAAACCAGTAAGGAATACTTATGCATTATCAATCAGGTAGAGGATGATTTCTGATTAATCCATATCATAAATACTGTGTAATGATGACTGGTCTCTTTCAGCCATTATTTTTCTTTCTCACAGATCGATCACCATAGTTCAGTGCTGGAGTGTGATGTCTGTGATGCAGCAGTCATCTTCCAGCATAGACCATCAGTGCTTCTTCTGGCTGTGTGTGTGTTGCAGTGAATGTGGGCCTGGTCGCTCTGTAATTTTATCAGCCATCTTTGCTGCACGTGTATTCGCAGCGCTCCATTGGTTGGTTGTGTGTGTGTGTGTGTGTGTGTGTGTGTGTGTGTGTGTGTGTGTTCAGCTGTGCTTGCTCTGGACAGCCTGCATGCCCAGAGGGGACCCATAAGACTTGACGTGGTCATGTGCTAAAACATACCCGTTTTTTTGGGGTCTGTAGCCAGTCACAGAGGGCTATGAGTTTCTTTAAACTGAAAAACATCACTATTGAATTGAAAAGCATTATTAAGTTAATGAAAACTCATTTACAAAATAGCTCTATAATATGATATATTGCATTATATTATACATTATAATATACAATGTATTGTTCATTTTTCTGCTTTCCCTGATTAATCTTCTAGATTTGAGATTTTTGTCATCTAGAAATAGATGTTTCACAAATCTTCATCTACACGTTATTGCTCAACTTTCTATGTTGCTTGCAGTTATTGTTTATTATTACAGAATACTCAGTAATAGTTTGGATTTCACTCTTACTGGATAGTGAATGACAGTGCAACTCCTCCACCTATTTGAATCTTGCAAAACCATTTCTTACACTTAAGAGGCTATTTTTAGACGAGTTTCCCAATTTCAGCCGTTCCTGCAGCGGCGTCTTTTATATAGAACGTCCCAAGGGCCTAAGTGAGCCGTAAAGGTCTAATTACAGCTACTTTAACGTTCAGTTCATTTAAAATGGTTCATTTAGCAGCGTTCATTTTAGTCCATCTGTATTGCAGTGAGGTAATAAAGCTACTGCACAGCCCGATTATGAAGAAGTGTAAGAATAGGCTACAGTCATCTGCAATATTTATTGATCTTGATCAGTTTATTTTTTTTAATAAAAGTTGAGTCAGATGTTTAGTCTGCTGCAGCCGTTTGGGATGTGTGAGACTTTTTAAAGTCAAATCTCAGGCTGTTAAATATTTGCCTTTTGTTAAGCAGTGGTTTTGAGTTGACCAAAGCCTCTTATAAGGGTGTGGACTTTAAAGCTCAACTGAATGTCTTTTATTTGCTCAGTCAGTATCAGAACCTTTGCTCTTTTTCAGCTTTACATTTCGATCACTGGTCATCCTTTAAACTGCATCGTGCTGAGACGTATGATGGAGTTTGTGCGTTGTTGTGTGAGAGATTCAGAACATAAACAGTGTGTTTTCGAAGGCGGTATGATGTCTCTTTACCTGTGTGTGATCTAATCTCACTGTTCGGCCCAGGGACGTTTGGAGTCAGGTGTCACAAAAGGCTCCCTCAGCGTAACCTGTACCTGCTCACCTAGATACAATGTCTGTTACCGTGCCAACAGAGGATGGATCTCTAAAATATTAATGCATTCCAAAATGAACTGTCAGGATGTGTGTGCATGTGTATGTGCGTGCTTGTGGAAGTGGCTTTGTTGGGTTGTCTTTTCTTTATGCTTTTGTCCAGGGTTAAAAGTGGAAAAGGACAAAACTGCCCACATGTTTTAAAAAAAGGGTTCCACAAAATTCTGAACCTTTGGTGGTGAGGGTATTGAAATGTGTAAACACATTTGTACACTCTGCGTAGTTTGTACATTTTCTTCCATTAGAGGTCTGATATGATTTTTAGTTTTAACATTATTCTAACAGTGTATTTGCATGTAAACGGTCTGTAAATCAGGGTCAGTAAGTATTATATCCTACACTGAACCTCCTGATCAGTATGTTTGCCTTCCCCAAGGTGTCTGTGTGTGTCTGTGAGTGTGTGTCTGTGAGTGTGTGTCTGTGAGTGTGTGTGTGTGTGTGTGTCTGTGTGTGTCTGACTGTGTCCGTAAATGTCTGTGTGTGTCTGTGTGTTTCTGTCTGTGTGTTTCTGTCTGTGTGTGTCTGTCTGTGTGTGTCTGTCTGTGTGTGTCTGTCTGTCTGTGTGTGTCTGTCTGTGTGTGTCTGTCTGTGTGTGTCTGTCT
>JBBIGB010000037.1:9158040-9175015 GCA_037577075.1 Alestopetersius hilgendorfi
ATTAAGAAGAGTTTATACAAAGAAATTCTAGTACAAATAAATGTTTATGTTCTTTTTTTTTTTTTTTTTTTTTTTTTTTTAAAGTAGACAGTGGATTGTGTTATCCTTAAAAGTTCTTGCCATAGTAGGGAAGTGAAATGGTGTTTTGCCACAAGAATAATATAATTTGCCACAATAATAATAAAATATATAGACTATGTAATACTATGTATTGATCTGCTGAATATTTACATTAAATAATAAAACTTTTAAAAATGCTACACAAAAACATGCCAGACAGAGTGGAGTTAGCTTCATCTGCTTTCCGTAACCTAGCAACGATATATTTAGGGTTTACACTATAATAATAGGCATTTTAGGCATTTTTTTTTTTTTTTTTTAAACTAAAACACAACGCGTTTTTCATTATGCAGGAACGTAACCCCCGCTAATAACGGGGCTTTACTCTATTCTGCAACAGTTATGCATATATCAGTGAATAAACAGGATACTAACCAGTAAGGGTGCAAATCACCAGTGAACCCCCCCAAAGACAATATTATCGTGATACATAGGTGCCAATTCAAAATGTATTGCATTTCTGTAAACATTCCAGTTTGGTACTGTGATTATTTCCAAATATTTTTGATGGACTCAGATCTTCGCATATAAAATGAGCAACTGATGTAGTGATCTGCTTCACTCTATCTGAACTGATAGGAATCTTGTTCAAACTTGAGTCCAGCATTCATTTTTCTCATCTATCTCAGCATGATGTTTAACAAATGTCCCCGTATGTTCATCGTAGTACCGCAGTACCTAACTTTTGCATGACAGAGTTTGTATACTGCTCATGTCCAACTCCTCTTTACCATTTAAATTATGAAAGCCAAAGTTCCTCTATGCATCGCTTTTAAACTCATTCCAGTTCTTAGAAATATTTGGCTCCTACCATATGGGATGCTGTGCTGCCTGCCAATGTGTGCCAGTAGTCTAGGTTACATGATTGTAGAGAAGCCTCAGCATTCCTCCACCTAAAATTCAAACGAATATAAAAGCTAAACTGATGAAAAATCGATTTTGATGTAAGTGTGGTAATACAGGAGTTGCTGCACAAAAGAATTGCAAGACATAAATGAATAGATTTCCCCCCATCTATACTAACTAGACACATCAGATAACATCATGTGTTTACCTTTTTGTGGGTTAACTGAGCTCCCAGTAGTGCCTTTTTCCAGCCCAGTTTGGTGCTTTTCCTATACAAACACAACTGAGTCAACTCAGTAGTTCCTAGTAGGCGTGTTTAAAAATGCAGGTTGTAGTGGACTACAATTTAAATTTTATTAAGAGACTATAATGGAAGTTTATTAGGCCAGATTCACTCCCATTAGACTCAAATACAAATAAGCCTGAAAACTCATTAACTACTTCTGTTCCTATTAGTCATGTAAACCTGGGTTAAAATCATCTAGGATAAGATGAACAAAAATGGCAAACCTTGGTTCTGTTTATAGGATTATATAGGATTTCATTTATAGGATTTCAGTTCACCCTTACGATTGTGTTGGTTTTAGTAATTTGTAAATGGGTTGTGCTGGCTTATTACTTAATGTAAAGGATCTAAAGCACCTATGGGGTAACCATGTGGTGTCCATGTACGTAAATGGTATCTCTGCTAAAAATTGTGATGTCCATCTTGTGAATCTCAAAAGTAATTTCCACACAATCTGGTGGCACACTAATACTGAAGGTGCAAAGAGGAAATGAAACCTCCTCAGTTTCATATGCATCAGCACTGGCCAGTTATTTGTTCCCTACTTGGTGCAGATCCATGTTTTCATTGTCTCTTCACAGGCCAAATACATCTCCACGTGTATCGATGAGATCAAGCAGGAACTCAAGCAGGACAATATTGCAGTCAAAGCCAATGCAGTCTGCAAGCTCACCTATGTAAGGCCTGTTTTTGTCTTCATGCAAACTGAATTTTCAAATACAAATCTTGTCATATAAGCATGTGCCATATAATATATCATTTCTTATATATTTGTTTTGTTGTTAATTCTTTTTTAAGAAAATACACAATTGACTCCCTCCTTTGTCATGTGTGTTCAGTTGCAGATGCTGGGCTATGATGTCAGCTGGGCTGCGTTCAACATCGTTGAGGTGATGAGCTCTTCCAAATTTACATATAAGGTAAGAACCCTGGGGGGAAAAAACAAATTCCTCACATTGATACCTACAGATCTTTGCTGGAACAAAAAGACCCCAGAATAATTACTTAATAGGAGAAGCATAAAACAATGTATGCATACTAATCTCATTGTATAGCATTTCTGTTGGTCCATTAAACGTAGAAATGGAGTTTCAAGATTTAAGTAGTGTATTACAGAACATGGGATGATATATTCTTTCTCTCTTTTTTAGCGAATTGGCTACCTGGCTGCCTCACAGTGCTTTCATGAAGGCACTGATGTTATCATGCTGACCACCAATCAGATCCGCAAGGTAAGATTTACCATATTTTTTTCCTCAGCGCACAGTTGAGCTTTTCTGTCTGGAACCGAGTCTGAGTCCCTCTGGTGCCATTCACCATCTGTGACTGCAGGTTTACGTCAGCTCAACTGACTCTTCTCTGATTAGTCGTCAAGACCAGCAGGGGCCATTTCTCACCATTGGTCTAAGAGATGCGCTCGCCAATCTGGGCATCTGCTAGCTCACGCAGATTGAATTGGGTGTTACAGTTCTTCTTCTAAACATGCTGACACCCCATGATACAGCATGACTAAGAGTGGCTGTGTCAGTTTGAGTTTTTTAAATATCCTCATTTTTAAACAAATTGTATTTGAATGGCAGAAAGTGTTTTACAATGTTATGAATAAAACAAGAAATACATGAAGGCTTAACAATTGCTTATTGTATGGAAATAATGAAAGACGCAAGTTATATTGAGTTTGGTTGAAAAAAACAAATTCCACACTTCAACAGTCAGCTGTCATTTCACTTAAAGTGAGATATAGTAGGGCTGGGCAATATGGCTCAAAACTGTATAACGATATCAGTGTTTCATATCGGTCGATATAGATAATTATTGTTTTTTTTTTATGACCCATTAAAATAAGGACCAAGAGAAAAATATATTACATTTAAACATTTTTATTTTAAACTTAACCTTCCTCTGATCATAATTCCCTCCGTTATTAAGACAGAAATGTTTACATTTATTTCAGTTTTCCATGGTTGTTGACATAAGTCTAAAGTCACAATGAACACTTAACAATTATCTATTAACATTTAAGCTGCTAAATGAAAGAAAATGTAAGAAATGCTTAATAAAGTGTAAAAAAAATAAAGTGCAATAAAATAAAAATGACCTGAAGCTTTGTGATTCACAAAAAAACGACAGAACTTCCATAAAAGGAGTTGTTTTGCTGTGCTACGACCATTTATGAAAGCTGCGTTTCCGGCACGGATCCAAACTAGTTACGAAACTAGCTTCGCAATCTCTGTTTTCTTTCGACAAATAATACAAAATATCGAACGTTTTATCGAACACATTTTAAAAAATCTCGATCATGTGTCTATCGCGATACATATCGTTATTGTTTTATCACCCAGCCCTAAGATATAGTATTCACAGCTTGGATCCTGATATTCTGTGTATTTCTTTTGCTCCAGCTACATATGACTTATGTGAGACTGAATGGTTATTAAACCAATCGTGACGTCCCTCCCTGTGAACAAAATGAAGAGAAAATGGACAAAAATATCATGCTGTCCTTTGCTTTGTTGGTGCTTCATATATTTATTTTTTTCCTATCCTTCTTGTCTCTCACCAGGACCTCAGTAGTCCGAATCAGTATGACACAGGTGTTGCCCTGACTGGCCTTTCCTGCTTTGTGACTCCTGACCTGGCCCGTGATCTAGCCAATGACATCATGACTCTGGTGAGGTTGTTTTAAATATATAGTGAATGAAACAGTCATATCATGAATAGCTGTGTGTTCCTAAAAGGGTTTTAATCAGAGCTGAAATGAAAGAAGATTTGCACAATTGAGCTCACCTTCTCTCATCTTGTCTGCGCACATCCTATTACACACACACACACACACACACTCTTGCTCATGGTCTCTTCCTGTCTCTCCCTCCATCTCAGATGTCCCACACTAAGCCGTACATCAGGAAGAAGGCTGTGCTGATCATGTATAAAGTCTTCCTGAAGTACCCTGAGTCCCTGCGTCCGGCCTTCCCTCGCCTGAAAGAGAAACTTGAAGATCCTGATCCAGGTGAGTAATTAAAAAACCTTAGTACTTAGTACTGAATCCCTTTTCTTTAACTAGTTCAGAAAAATATAATGCACATCTGCATTACATGCAAATACAAAAACATGATATTGCATGATCCCGCTTGATACTACAATGTGCAATATTAGTGGTCAAAATTAATAATGCATTTTATAAATAGAAGTTAAGTGTACAATATGCCGAGGCAAGGCATACACATCAGTGAAATATACCCAGTTTTGTATTTGAAAGTTTGCACTAATATATATTTATGTAGAAACAATAATTGAGTTAAGACATTAGCTTTGATACCGTAGTTAAATTACTATCATCAAACCAATTTATTACACCTGTAATTAGATATTTAAGGTGCAGTACTTTTAATGGTCTGTTTACTATGACACAGCTCTGCCCTGTATTTAACATATTCTCTTTCTGCCTTAGGGGTGCAATCAGCAGCAGTTAATGTCATCTGTGAGCTGGCAAGAAGGAACCCCAAAAATTATCTGTCCCTCGCCCCACTCTTCTTCAAGCTCATGACCTCATCCACCAACAACTGGGTTCTCATCAAGATCATCAAACTGGTAAGAGGACGACAAACTACAGTAAAAACATGAACATGTTTGTGTGTATGTCCCTGGAGATGCGTTACGTATGTATATGTGTGTGTGTTTGTGTCTCTTCAGTTTGGTGCCCTAACCCCTCTGGAGCCTCGTCTAGGAAAGAAGCTGATCGAGCCCTTAACAAACCTCATCCACAGGTAAGATAGTCAGTGCTGCCTAATTGAATGCAACCTTCATTTTTTGTCAGATTTCAACAATTTTGCTGGTCCTCCTTTGTCTCTTTCAGTACCTCAGCTATGTCTCTCCTGTACGAATGTGTCAACACAGTGATAGCAGGTCAGTACTGATTCAGTGTTGTGGGTTCCATTGTAATAGAGTGCCCGTTTAATGACTGTTATTAATTTTTGTTTGCCTTTGTCCTATGTAGTGTTGATTTCTCTTTCTTCTGGGATGCCCAACCACAGTGCTAGTATTCAGGTGGGTCTCAGTTTTGTGCGTTCTTGACCACAATATGCTGCTTTTCCACCACAAGCTCAACCCTTTCCACGCCAGTGAAATAATAATGGCTTTTGTCACTGGCTGCACTTCGCCTCAGTCACTTGATTATAATTATTCTCAGTGGTATGTGTTTATCTAGCATCTCTGTACGGTTGTTGATCACATGAAATACTTAAGTTATGTTCTTTAGGACTGGATCTAGATCAGCACTAATTGTTCACTGTGTGACAAATGTATAACTATTCATTTTAAAATACTCGAGCTGTTGTGGAAAGGTCTTAAATATGGTAGTAACGACTTTCTCTTTTTTCCCCCCTCCCTGTTTTTCTTTCTTTCTCTTCTTGTTCTTTCTGTCTGTCTGTCTCTCTTTTTTTTGTATTTTTTCTCTCTATGTCTCTTTGCCATCCACAGCTCTGTGTACAGAAACTCCGAATCCTGATCGAAGACTCGGACCAGAACTGTGAGCCTTCTGTCAATGCCTGCAGTGTGTCATTCTCTCATTGTCTGCGTGTTTTTGTGTTAGTCCACCGCCCCCCAAGCCATTAAAGATGGAGGACCTGGCGACCTCCATCCTGGATAACTCGAAGCTGCTTCTGTGCTGTAGTTCAGGAGTTCAGGCAGCGATTTTGTGGATTTGACAAGCTTCTGAAATTATGTATCATTAACAGTGGTGAATCAATATTTTTCACTTAGCATGATCATTATCAAATTTTGTGGATGGTTTGTTGCTGTGTAAACACAGCCCTTCCATCTATGTACTCTATAAAGTAACACCTCAGTTTAGACCTTTATCACTACAACAGTAGGGTTCGAGTTATCAGGCTCCCAGTGAGTGCAGTGTGTAGAATAGCTTTACAGTAGCTGGACTTTTGGTGATCGCCGAAACAAAACATTCGACCACTGTTAAGACGTGTACCTATTCCCTTACTATGGATTATAACGTTGTCTGCGGGCTTCAATTATTTGACTGTCAGAATGTGTGACAGTGAAAATTATTTGCACAGTCTTTCTAGGAAAATCAGTTTGGTGGAAAACGAACCTGATATTCCCCTAATTTGCTTTCATACATAAACAAATGGACCATGTGAAAAATGGTTTCAAAGTTGGTGGAAAAATAAGATTTTAAGTCCTACATAACGGACAAGTTTTACAGAGTTGGGAAGTCTTGGTCTAACAAAGCAGTCAAAACCAGAGCACTACTGTTTATTGAGCTAGACCATAGGTGTGGAAAACTCTGTAGCTGGCTACATGTTTCCTGTTTGCGGGCAAGAAACAACTTGTCTGTCACCAACTCTGGATATGAGTACAAGCTAAATATGTACATTGGTAGATTTATTTAGTACAGGTGATGCACAGCCACCCTGTCTCTTGTTCACCTACCCACTGTCTCTCTTTTTCTTTCTATCTCTCATTCTGTGTGTCTGTGTCTGCATCTTCGTGTGTCTGCGTCTCTGTCCGTGTCTCTCTGTATGTCTGTCTCTGTCTGCGTCTCTCCGTGTTTGTCTGCGTGTGTCTCTGTCTGCATGTCTCTGTCTCTTTCTCTGCGTATGTCTGTCTCTCTTTCTCTGTGTCTATCTCAGTGTTGCTCTCTCTCCCTCTCTCCCTCTCTCCCTCTCTTTCTCTGCTTGACTCACCAGACTTGTTTGTGGGTTGGGTGTGAGCAGTGGGTATCTGGCAATGTGTTGACTACAGAGACTGTGTTTCTTGTTTCTTCCACATTACACATCCCATTGTAAACTAATTTCAGGGAACATATGGCTAAAGTGTCTCACTCGTGAGAGATCGATTTACTAGTCCAGCATGATCTGCTTAATGACTCAGCATTCCTGACAAGCTGGCCGGTGATCAAACTCATAATTCCGCTGTGCCCCACAAAATTTCAGCAAAACCGTGTCTTATGTTCGTGTCGTCTCATGTGTTTGTTTGTTAGTGCTTTTCCTTTGTGTCATGTGTTTGTGTGTTTACTACGTTTTAAATGTGATGTCGAACCACTGATATATAGTACTGTGCATTAGTATTGAACCACCCCTCATTGCTTTATATTTTACCTTCTTGCAAAAAATTATTTCTGTCTCATTGTCTTTTCTTTAACTTAAGTTACTATAAAGAAATTGGAACAAATGTTTTACCACAACAGGCTGCAAAGTGCCTTTTTCAAGGTTCCTAGAAAAGGGTGCTCCAACCACTTAGGATTCAGCACCACCAGTATACTGGCCTGATCATCTGGAATAATCTGCTCCTGTTTCTTCTTTGGTTCAGGACTTAAGTTAGATGTGCTTTGTCTTGCTTGAATGAATCATACATAGGTCACTGTGTGGCTCAACAAAAAACAGGTAACTGGTCATATTCTGGGACTAGATGGAAAATGAGAGTCTGGAAAAATATGGAGAAATGAGGAGTGGATCAGGTACACAATACACATACAGACTGCAAGAGAGAGGAGGTTTTGTTATTTAGAATTAATGCAACAGTCGTCTATAACAGCTCAGTATTCTCAGTTATTCCCAGTTATGCATTTTTGCTAAGTTTGAACTTTCTACTGTGAATTGGTTTAGTGCCTTCATGTCTTATGTAAGTTATGGAATCTTGGAGTAGGCAAGTATCCTTTTGTGTCTAGCAACCATACTCAGAAAACTCCTAAAGCCATAGCAAGCCCTTTAGAACAGGTTCAAAAGTGGAATGTTAGTTTTAGAGTTAATCTGGAGCAGTGGAGAGCTAGCTTTTTGCAGGCCTCCCTCACTGGCTGAATGTGTCTTTGGTTGCAGTGAAGTACCTGGGTCTGCTGGCCATGTCTAAGATCCTGAAGACACATCCTAAGTCAGTGCAGTCTCACAAGGACCTCATTCTGCAGTGTCTGGACGACAAGGACGAGTCCATCCGGCTTAGGGCTTTGGACCTGCTTTATGGCATGGTATGCTAGCTTTTTACTCTTTCTTGGGGTATGAGTCAGATCTTTGCATCTTTAAAATGTTGCTGTACTAAACATAACCTTCAACAATTTGTATAAAAAATGTATATGTTGTTTGATTTGGAACCCCCCTTGATAGTCTGCAGCCATGTTATTTGGAAAATTCATGTAAAATCGACTTGCCCTTTAAGAGATCATGATATGAATTTAGACCCTGTGGGCAGAAAAGATTAGCTTCTTATGTGTGTACCTGTGTATATGTAGGTCTCTAAGAAGAACCTGATGGAGATTGTGAAGAAGTTGATGTTGCATGTTGACAAGGCTGAGGGGACCACATACAGGGATGAGCTGCTCACCAAAATCATTGACATCTGCAGCCAGAGCAACTATCAGTACATCACCAACTTTGAGTGGTAAGCACATTCAGTATACATGCAGTGCTAAGCTCTGCATTTAAAGCAAAAATCCTCTAATTCTATCCCCTCTGACTGATTCCATGTTGCGCTTTGATAGATAAATCTAGGCATTGAACGCTTAATTGGCCCTCCTTTCAATCTTATTCTTTTTCCTGTTCTCAGGTACATCAGCATCCTGGTGGAGTTAACCCGACTGGAAGGCACAAGACACGGTCACCTAATTGCCTCTCAGATGCTGGACGTGGCCATTCGCGTCAAGGCCATTCGAGTCTTTGCTGTGGCTCAGATGGCCATGCTGCTGGACAATGCACACCTGCTTACAGGCAACATGCAGCGGAATGGCATCTGTGAGGTCCTCTACGCTGCTGCCTGGATCTGTGGAGAGTTCTCTGAGTACGTCAGACTGAAAATCTTTTCACTGTACAGACAAAATGGCCAAAATAGTTATTACTTTTAAAATTCATTGTGTATTAAGATGGGGTAAATTAAGCAGCCTAACCACAAAAGATGCTTTTTTGGAATCGCAATATCAGAGTTCCTCTCTTCTGCATATGCGAAAGTTGTTAGTTATTGAATTAACTTAACATTAACAACATAAACCTTTTATTTGACCATCATCAATGTTATTATTGGTTGAAACCTTGTACTTGACATTCATTCAAAAATTCGTCTGAAGCCTGATGGCACTCAGCATTACATTTGCCTTAATTTTGTATGTGTTAACCTTTTTGAATTGGTATATTGTTTTTGAACTTTTAAATTTATAATTTAAAAGAAAGATGTTCTTCTCAGCTTACTTCCTTGCTGCTACCTCACTAACTGTGTAAAAGCTTTGTACATCCACTGTGAAGCACATATTTTACATTGAATTATAGGTGTTGAAGTTGCTTGTTTTAAAATTGTTACCAAATGGTTTTGTTCTCAGGCACCTAGAGGACCCAATGCAGACCCTGGAGGCCATGTTGAGGCCTAAAGTGGCCACCCTGCCAGGCCACATCCAGGCAGTATATGTGCAGAATGCTGCAAAGCTATTTGCTACAGTTTTGAGGAAGCACGAGGGGGCAACAGACAGCCAAGCTGCACAGGAAACCAGCCAACTCCTCATAGAGCGACTCCCACTTTTTGTCCAGAGTGCTAACCTGGAAGTACAGGAGAGGGTGAGAACTAAAATATATAAACCCATTCTAAACACAGCTTGCAATGCCTTTTTCCTGTTTATTCCTTTCTTCTGTGTTTAGATGATTAAATGTAACGCACACAGTCACTTTCACACACCGTCACTTTCACACTCAGCTGCTGCTGTCAGCACAATCGATGATTGCATGCCACATTCATGCCCCCTGCAGGCATCCTGTATCCTGCAGCTGGTGAAATACATCCAGAAGCTGCAACAGAAGGATGTGGAAGTGGCTGAAGAGGTGTCTGCACTATTCGCAGGGGAACTCAACCCTGTGGCCCCAAAAGCCCAGAAGAAAGTGCCTATTCCTGAAGGGTGAGTATTTTAACTCTACAACGACACACACTGAACTTAAAGGAGAAATTGACACAACAGTCCAAATGAAATATGTTTTTTAGGATTGTGATCTCAGATTTTGAGTAATTTCACTTCTTTGAAGTACTGAGTCAGTTGTTGTTGCTAAAACAAGCTGTCAGAATATTGTTGCTCACTATTCTGTAGTAATCACTCCTTCGTCCTAAGGTCAGCAATGAATAAGTGCTAATTTGCTATTTTGATATTTGAATTGCAGTCTGGACCTGGATGCCTGGATCAATGAGCCTCCATCTGAAAGCGAGTCTGAGGACGAGAAGCCCAAAGCTGTGTTTGCTAAAGAGGAACCCAAACACTCACGACCTCGTCACACTGAAGTGGATGAGAAAGAGCTGGCAAGGGTGTGTATATATTCATCTATGTACAGTGATTCACCATATTAGTCCTGCACTTCTGTAAGGCCATTTCTAGTTATTGACCATCCTTTGCTCATGTTGGCTCTCAAGCTAATTGTTGTGCTTTTGTTCCAAAAAGAGGAGGGAAGCCAGGAAGCAGGAACAGGCCAACAACCCCTTCTATATCAAATCCTCCCCATCATCTCAGAAGGTATGCTGTCCATCAGAAATATGAGTTCCATCAAGTTCCATCATGTTTTAGTTCTTGTAAAGAAAGGATGTGTGTGTATGTTTGTTCATGCAGGTGTATCAGGACACACCAGGGGTAGAGCACATTCCAGTGGTGCAGATTGATCTCAGTGTGCCTCTTAAAGTCCCAGGTGAACCTGGCAGCATTTTTTTTGTTTCTCCTTTTGTGTCACACATGATTCATTTTGGTTATTAATTAGAAATATTCCATTTATGTTGGTGGTGACTCTCTCTGTTCTCCATTTGTCACTCTCTCCTCACTCAGGGATGCCCATGTCTGACCAGTACCTAAAGCTAGAAGAGGAGCGCCGACAGAAGGAAAAGGCTGAGAAGAAGAAGAAGGAGAAAAAGAAGAAGAGAGAAAAGCATGGGAAAGGAAAGAAGGCTGACTCAGGTCCTGAGAGCGAGGAAGACATCACACCTGCTCAACAAGTGGACATAGTCACAGAGGAAATGCCAGAGGTAAGGCAAATAACTATCATATTATGCAGGAGTTTCTAAAGTGAAATGCCTTTAAAAGAAAAGGATCATTTCTGAATTTTAACATTTGTACTGATGAGCCCATCTTTTCTCAGAATGCCTTACCAAGTGATGACGATGACAAAGACCCCAATGATCCACACAAAGCCCTGGATATAGACTTGGACAAGTATGTCTTTTATGCAGTACTTTACAATAGTCTTTATATCACTGTATACTCAATATTTTGTCTTCTTTCACAATTCACCATCACCTGTCATATTTATAGTGTGAACATGCCTAATAATCCAGAGGAAATGATCAGAATTACTCAAGATAAAATCTAGTTTCATTACCATACATTAATGTTAATAATTGTTTCCCTTCTCCTGGGAACTTCCCCTTTGGAAATGACAGAAATGATATGCTTCATACCAAAAGGCAGGATTATATTGTGGGTAGACCCCTCTGCGTTTAGCAGACACATATTTAAAGAAATTGCCATGTCTTCTGAAAAAGCTGTTTAGTATGTGCCATTTAATTCATTTCTTTATCTATAACGCCGCTGTTAATGGATGCTGTGATGCAATAAGTATGTTTTTTTTTCTCCCATGGACATGGACACTGTTGGAGCTCGTTTTCAGCCAACTAGTTCTCAAACACTTTTTGATCTGCATCTTTTTTTCTGTCTTGTGCATATGCACATCTGTCTTCCTGCTAGTCTGCTTTCTGGCACTAACTGCAGGTGAGTGTGATGTAGACTTATGGGCCAATGTGATGAACATCCCAATGCAAAGTCCGGGTATTCCTACTATCCTGTACTGTAGGTGTGTGGGTAATGACTGTTATCCTTACCCTGAGAGATATGTGTGTGTGTGTGTGTCGCTAATAGGAAAGCACTCATTCAGAAATTACCTGTGCTTGTAACTGTGTAATTATTTTAGAATTTTTAATGATTCCTAAAAGTATGCTTATTTGTTTTCATGTCTAAATTTTGTGTCTGGGCTGTACTGGCACACACAGTAATCTCTGCACAGTTTGTACTGAATGAATGCTTTGTAACAGACCTAGCTTCTAGACCTACTTAAAATTGCGCCAACATTCAACATCTTTGCCCCCTTTGCCTTATTTATGTCAAGGCTGACCCTTTCGTTTCCATTATATTGCTGTCTGAAAGATCTACCCCTGCCTCACTTAGCCAAGAAAGTCCAACCCTGTGTACTGGGAACTCAAAAGGAATATTGATCCTTGAAGGTGTGTACCTTTGTGTCCTTCCAGGCCCCTGGCAGACAGTGAGAAGCTTCCAGTGAGGACACACCGCTCTGAGGCCCTAAAGAGCCCAGGGGGTGATGGGGATGGAGAGAGCATCCCACAGGAGCCCAAGAAGAGAAGCAGCAAGGAAAAGAAGGAGAAAAAGAAGGACAAAGATAAGGAACGGAAGGTACAGATTTTGGCAAAAGTTTGGGAACCAATGAACAAAGTACATATTTTTATTATATTTGAAATTAAAAGATGTAAACACAACTTATACCGAAAATATATGAAATGTATAATATTAATACATCAGTCAACTGGTTAAATCTGAAGTGTTAAGAAATGAAGGTAAGGGGTGCCTGAAAGGATAAGGAAGACCAAAAAACTAGATAGAGCTGCTGGTGTTCTAGCCAACAAGGCAAAGCTACCCACCATATGGCAAGATAGGACCTGCAGGAGCACAGCGTTAGATGTTAAGCATGAGGATGGATCTGTCATGTCTTTGAAGTTTTGTGGGTCTCAGTGGCACATTGCATGGTTAGAAGTAAGAGTGGATTCGACTAATTACCAGCAAATTCTGGAAGCAGTTAAGAAACAGGAGCTGATGAAAGGCTGACTTTTTATAAAAGGACTGTGATCTAAAGCATACCTTTTGAGAAACGTTTTGAGTTTATGGAGTCACCCTCACACAGCCCTGACTGTGTAGATCTTAAACCAACCTGCTGTGCATGCAAGAAATTAAGATAAACAAGAATATTACAAAATTAACTGTTGAGCAAAAAAGAGTGCATAAATATTTAAGTAAGAACAGAAGGCCTCACAACAGTCTAAGATGTATTTGAAAGCTGTGATATCAGGCAAAAGGGGTGTTACTAAGCACTGTCTTAGTATCACCCCCCTTGGATAGGGTAGGGTATCCTAACTTTTGAGTGTGCAGTTGGCATTTTTGAGTTTGACTGGAATGTAGACGAGTCATTATGTAATAAGACGTATGTAATTGTATCTCTTTGTGATTTTGCCTTGTTGACCCTGTTGCAGAAAAACAAAGAGGATAAGAAGAAGAAGAAGAAACACAAACATGACATGGAGGAGGAGCCAGTTGAGCCCCCAGGAGAAGAGCTGGTCCAGTCAGAGCAGACCAGTGAGGTGGCAGCCCCACCTACCACCACATCTGCTGAGGTATGACTAAGTTTTTGTGGTGGAAATTGTGCAACGCTGTCAACAGTACAGGGGTGTCTGTGTGAATGGGTTTGGTTGAATTTATGTCTTGTGAGTCTTACTTGGGGGCCGGAGGGCTGCAGCACTGCATAGTTTAATGCATTAAATCAAGTTTGTTAAATCTGATTTAACAAACTTGATTTAAAGAAATACTAAATTCTTTATTATTTGTTCTTTATTATTTGTTGTCTTTAAGGATTGTAGATTTATGTTGTTGCAACCACAATTTAGGTACTGAAGATTTCGCTGTTTAACTATGTTTTAAATATAGTTTTATTTTAGTACACAAGTACATCTTATGTACTTCTCTTTAGTATATCTACTCAGATTATTTCTTCTGACATTCACAAGATGGAGCATGATGTCGGATCTTCTTGAGTCATGGAGGAAATACTCAATTGAAGGGACAAAGATGATGTAATTTGATCATAGCTGCCACACTAGCAAACACTCAAGGCCTTTACTCTACTCTGTGGCAGTACTGAGTCTAATGAAATGTAAAATTTCTCATTAAATTATATTGTTATGTTCTCATACCACCTTATGATCCTGATTTGTGACCCTGTGTTCACACTGCAGGTAAAAAATGGCCCGGTTGGGGGTGCATTCGTTTGGTCTACTGTTTGAATCAATTGATTTTTGGTGTGACAGACCCAAACGGAAGTGTTAGTAAAGCCCGATCACACAGAGCCAGTGTCTTTGCCTTGTGTAGTAACTAAAATTTTACTCCTATGCTTAGACAAAAAGATAAAAAAGGTAAAAAAAGAAGGTTTGGTCAGTTTTTGCTATTAAATCAGGTACATATTGACCATGTTTACTTGTTTCTGTAAGCTTTGATCAGTGTCGTTGTTTTAGGGTTTACTATTCATTCACTAAGTTCAAAATAGCTGATCATACTAAGATCATATATAGGCTATATAAAATAATAATGTGAATGACCAAACGGCAAGATTACATTGGGGTCAATTTTACCAGCAGTCTGAACGTAATCTGTGTTAACTGCCTTTATTCCATTATTATGACTATATTGCCTAAACTAGTAAAATGATAATGGAATATAAACACTTTTCTATGTGACTGCACACTGCTGCACTCCCAACAACAAACAGGAGTACCAAAGAACCAATCCTAATGTGACATAATGTTGAATTGTAAATTATCAGAGCTGAATTGGATGCGACATGAGATCAAAAGTCATTTCAAAGCCTTGTAACTTAATTGGCTTGGATTCTCACATTTTTTTCTTGTGCAGTGTGGAATGCTTTTACCAAGTGCTGCAGTGTGAAGTTCACATATGTTGTAACATGGAGTTGTTTGGTTGGATTCATCTTCCCCACCTTGCCCTCTTTGTTCCAGGCCTCCGATCTGGATTTCTGGCTCTCTAGTGCTCCTGTTGGCCCACCTGCCAAGGTCCGGTTCCTCTCTTGATGTGGTGTCCCTCCTGTTCTCTCCTAACAAAAATTTTTCCATTCCTTTCTCCCTTTTCTCTCACTTGCCAGTGTCTCACTTTGTCACACGTCCCATTAAACTTTTGACAGGGCTCATGACTTTATATTTAAAGTGTCCATCTTTTTTCTGTTGCTTTGTTGTGAGCAATGTTTTTGTATTCACAAATATGAAGGAATCTTGATCCCGTCTCACGAGCACATACACACTCAGGCTTGTCAGCTGTGTATGCTGCTCATAGAGGGCATAGGTCACTTGAACAATTATTATTACATTTTTATTTGCTTTAACCCTACACCAAATCATTTAAGCTGCAATGGTAGGAAGAAGCCACCACTTATTTTTTTCCTTCAGACTCTTTTACCTTAGGTTGATTTGCTCTTGCCGTTACTTTCTTCTCCAGAACATGGTCAGATCAGTCAGCTAGACGTGAGCATTGCTGCAGGCTTGTTTTTGTGTGTAGTGTTTTTGTTTTGTGCATGATCTGATCTATAGCTGTATAAGATGTATGTTTATATCGGTTTGAATGTGCTGAATTTTTTTTTCCCCCTCTACTTTAGGAGGAAGCAGAAGCAGAAGCAGCCCCAGCCTCTGAGGTGAGCTTAGCAGCAGCTCCGGATTCTGAAGCCGATGAGCCCAAAGAAGCAGAACCTGAGGAGATGGTAGGTCATAGGAGATCTTAGTATAAGGACCTTTGTGAGAAAAAGTTGCAATCAATGAAACAGGGACATTTAACATTCTTTACCTGAACACACATCTCTGCTAACATTGTTGTATACAAAAAGTTGCTCATATTTGGAGCTTCCGTGTGTTTGGGTCAACAGTGGAGACTTCGTACATCATGGGAAGCTTGTTTCATGATCATACCTTGTATAGAATCGAAGATCTCAAAAATCTTGAGAATTGGTGTTGATCTTAAAACAATGGTGTTTAATAAAAATAAAAATAAAGATTTTAAAAACGCATAATAAATGAATTGCATTTTTGTTAAGTGTGAATGTAGTTAATTACAAGGCAAAAACAGTGTTTGTTAGAAAAGTGCAGTTAGGTAGTTTTTTTTTACCTATTTGCTTTTTTCTTTAGAAATCCTCAAAACACAAGAAGAAGAAGCAGAAGAAAGAGAAGGAAAAAGAAGAGAAGAAGAAGAAGAAGCGGCACCACCACCATCACCACCACAGCGACGGAGGAGAGGACTCTGTGCAGAATGGAACCATGGAGGAGGAGGAGCCTCTGCCAGTAAGATTAATTCCACCAATCACAGAAGAGAACACCACACGAGAAATTGGCTTGCAAATTGCTTTAGCACTGTGTGCCTAAGAAAATGTATTAAATTGTTCTTTACTTGCTTAACTGTACTGCTGGATGTTAGAGGTACATAGAAAATGCTTTGGTCAAGTCAGTGGCTTTAAGACGAGATGTTTTAATTATTTAAGGAGAGATTTTTTAATTATTTTAATACTTGTATGTGGCTTAGTGACAAGTAAAGACTCTGAATGGATTTATATCTGTTTTATATTCAATGTGTAATTTGGTGTAATTTGTTCAATGTGTAAATGCCTCCTTAAAATTGGAATTTACAGTCTAAATGTTTATGAATTTCAGCTGATATTTTTTTATATACGTGTGATAATCTGTGTGTGTCTGATTTTAAACATTTCAAACATGAATCTGGCCAAAATATTATACTTAGAAATTGAACTGTTAGGATTTTTGACAGTTAACTACACAGGTGTAATTTGTACCATCTGAATTTTTTTGTTAGTGTTTTCATTAATTCTCTGCGTTACCTGTTTTTTTTTTTTTTTCCTATTTCTCTTAACA
>JBBIGB010000037.1:9175115-9194974 GCA_037577075.1 Alestopetersius hilgendorfi
GTTCTTTACTTGCTTAACTGTACTGCTGGATGTTAGAGGTACATAGAAAATGCTTTGGTCAAGTCAGTGGCTTTAAGGCGAGATGTTTTAATTATTTAAGGAGAGATTTTTAAATTATTTTAATACTTGTATGTGGCTCAGTGACAAGTAAAGACTCTGAATGGATTTATATCTGTTTTATATTCAATGTGTAATTTGGTGTAATTTGGTCAATGTGTAAATGCCTCCTTAAAATTGGAATTTACAGTCTAAATGTTTATGAATTTCAGCTGAATGCTTGTGATATTTTTTATATACGTGTAATAATCTGTGTGTGTCTGATTTGAAACATTTCAAACATGAATCTGGCCAAAATATTATACTTAGAAATTAAACTGTTAGGATTTTTGACAGTTAACTACACAGGTGTGATTTGTACCATCTGACTTTTTTTGTTAGTGTTTTCATTAATTCTCTGCGTTACCTGTTTTTTTTTTTTTTCCTATTTCTCTTAACAGCCAATGTCAAATTACTGCCTGCTGGCTGAAAACTCATATATCAAGATGGTAAGTGCAGTAAAACCTTGAAATCAGTTAGTTTGAAGGAATCAGTAATCAATAGAACATATATGGCCAATGAGTACAATTTAAATATTGTCCTAAATAAGTCTGCAATGCATTATATGCATTCAGTATTGGTCAAATTGCTTATGGGTGTTTAACATGTAATTTTATAAAATACTTTTGAGAAGTCACTGACTTTTCATTGGAATTACTAACCCTGTTCAGCTATGTTGGTTGCTAGATGAGCCATTATTTTATGTCAATTTGAGGTCTTAATGTTGTCGTTGCCTGTTTTCCTGTATATTTAAAGATGAAAGAGGATGCCGATCAGGTAATGATGCAATACAGATGATGTGAATAACCTTTCTCTCAGTTGCGGTGAAATTCTTTAGTGTGGAGTTTGCTGTTTTGTCTGTTTGTACTGATAACCTGGAGTGTATTTTATTTAGTTAAGTGCATGCAGAGGGACTGCTGGTATAGTGGTTTATACTGTTTTATAGTATCTTGTAACGGTTAGTACATTTAAATCGGTAAAGCATGGCCTTTTCTGTGATGGACCACATGGTTCTGTTCACATGGACCTCTTTTTTCATTGTATGTGTGGCCACTATGCCGTTTCAGTGGGCATGATCAGCTTCCATAGATATGCAGTTTAACCACAGCTGTACATTTCTGCTACACCTAAAATGAAGAGACAACTCAAACTATATAGTTAGAACAAACTAGTGACATGCATTAATTCAATCTGAAGTGTGAGACATGAGTGTAATGCTTAGTTGCACATTATCTTTCTTCAGAAACCTTGTCGAAATAAGGCCTTATCTCGCACTGCGTAACGCTAAGAATGCGACTTATGCATTTGTTTTCTGTTGTTTGGATTATCATAATACATTTTGACTGGCTTGCCCAAAAAAGACAAACTACAGCTTAAACAGAATTCAGCTGCAAGAATTCTCACTCGAACACAGATGAATACATGTATTACTCCAGTACTGGCAGCACCACAGTGGCCTCCTATTCAGTACAGAATATGTATTATTTGTGTTTGCATTCTTTAATGGACTAACACCATTTTTTTTATTGCCTAAGTAAATGGTCCAAAGCAGAATCTAAGATTATAAAACAAGATTACTTTCTTCTCAAACGCCTACTTTTTGTATTAATGCCCTCAGTCTGTGGGGCTCATTCAGTTAGCAGTTTTAATAAGCACCTCAAAAACATAACTTTTTTTCAAGAATTTTTTATAATTTTTCTACTTTTGTGCTGATTTTTATTTGTCTCTCATTCTAAACCATTTTTTTCATGCTCACTGTATCTTCCTTCTCTCTTACAGACTCTGTGGTGTAAACTCAAACCTGTTTTTTATGGACGGTTTAAATCTGAGAGTGTTTTGAATGCTAATGAATGCTGCTCTTCATAACATCATGTTAAAAGAATAATTTCATTTTCTCTTCAGGTATGCGACATTCAGGGCAACTTGCAGGATGGCAGCCAGGTGGTTGTGTCCGTCATCTTTGAGAACAAGAGCGACAGTTTCCTCAAGTCCATGGAGTTCAATGTGCTAGACTCCCTCAACTCCAAACTGCAAAGACCAGAGGGATCTGGGCCCCATGATGGACTTGTTGTGCCCTTCCAGCTGCCACCAGGTACCAAAACACCTTCTGTTTGATGCACATACTTTTACTGGGATATTACGATGCAAGTTACTTACCAAGCAAACTTTACATTATAAACAGATATGCAGGATTGAAGTGTTTTTTTTATTTCATAGCTTTATGAATGTTTCTTATTGCAGGGCATTGCCAGTCTTTGAAAGGTTTCTTCAAAAGATCAGCTGCCACAAAAATGACTGGTTTTATGTTTCATTTTATTTTTCTCTGGTGTTCTGCAGGAGTGTCAAATGAGGCCCGCTTCGTTTTCTCAGTGCAGAGCATTGTCATGCCTCAGAAACTGAAGGGAACCCTCACCTTCATAGTCAAGGTATGTATTTTGGTCATACATACAAGAAAACTTGCATATATTTTAGAGGTAATGGGGTCTCATCAGAGTATCTGTGCCATTACATTAGATGAGGTTTCCTCACCGCTCTTCTATTAAAGCTTTCCTAAAGCTTTTGGTATTTGGAGGAATTTACGATTATTTGCTCAAAAGACGTGAAATAATTTTGGACAAACATACCTGGCTCACAACATACATTCCAATTCATACAATTCAAGTTGCATTGAAGTTGGTACTTTGCAGGCCACTGAACATCATGTTCAGAGAAGATATTTCTACAGCTCTAGAGTCTATAATATCGGTGCAAAAAAATGCATGAACAGCCCACTCTATTAGGAAGATTACATGGCTGCATGCTTGATTCTTTACACCAGGTAGCAGTGTGTCTGACGAGCACCTGAGCTCAATAATTAGGATAGATGTCCACATACTTGTGGCCCTGCTAATACTAATTGATACTTATTTTCACAAAACACAGCATCCCAGATTTTTTTAGATTTTAGATGAAGATAAGCAACAGTACAAGCAGCCAGCACACTCTGTCCTGCCCTAAATCTCATTGAATAGGATTAAAGCATGTTAACAGTATCCAGGATATTATCAGGAAAGCATATTTTGGCACAGTCTATAATAATACATGTCATATTGTTCGCCACTAATTACTTATGGTTTCTTGCTGCAGTCAGAAGATTCCTCAACTCATGAAAAACTGGACTTCAAACTGCACTTTACCTGCACATCATACCTAATCACCACTCCCTGTTATAGGTCAGAAACAAGAAAACATTTGATTACATTTGAATAATTTTTTTACCATTAGTTATTGTATTTCTTGAATTGTCAATGTGTTTGTGTAAACAGTGATGCATATGCCAAGCTGCTGGAGTCTGGAGACCTGAAGAGCAGCTCGTTGAGGTTGGAGGGAGTCAACATGCCCTTCCATCACCTTCTAGCTAGGATTTGCTTCCATCATCATTTCTCTGGTAGGTTGAAAAACCCAAGGAAAATAATTCTGATGACAACTACAATTTTAAATGACTTCTAGATGCGCAATGTTGGTTTCTAATCAACAATGTCATGTCAAAAAATAAGAACTTTTTTTAGTCAACAAAGTTTAATTAAAGAGCATGTCCTTGTAAAAGACAGCTAATACAAGGTAATGCAATATTTCAATCCCCTGGTCTTTTTTTTTTTATCTGCCAGTTGTGGAGAGGATCGACTCCTGTGCCTCCATGTACAGCAGGTCAATCCAGGGTCACCACGTCTGTTTGCTAGTCAAAACTGTGAGTTCTTCATTTTGTGTAGTAAAGTCTATTACTAACACTTTCAACAAAAAAAAAAACAGTTTAACGTAGCAATAGGCTTAATATGCCTAAATGTTTTTACTCTTATGTTCTCTAATCACCGCATACTACTACTCACTTCTGTCTTCACTTCTCTCTTTCCTGTTCACCTTTTCTTTATTCTTTCTCAGGCTGATCAAACAGTCTCCATTGATGCTAAATGTGATGAGCCGTCGCTGCTGGGGAATGTGCTGGATGAGATAAAGCAGACCTTCTCACAGTGCTGATTGTGTCTGAGAGACCAACGGTGCCCTTGCCCCTGTCCCACCAACCCTTTCAACACTCAGAGTCATATCACAAACACTGAGGCTGGCTTCCCTCCTACTCCACCTCCCACCTCCCTGTATTTATTGGATATCTTGTTCTATTGTTCTTTTTTTCCACTTTCCTGAGATCATACACAGCTGATGTCTTTAAGTTGTGTGGATCCGCACTCATTCTTCGCTGCAAGTGCACATTCCTTGTGACTTTTTTTTTTCAAAACATCTTTTCAGTGTCTGTCTGATGTTCAGTATCACTAACCTACCCAGCGTCCTCCTTCTCTCCTGTTGTCTTAATAGTCTGACATTCATTCAAGTAACTGGATTCATTTCTTGTTGATGATGTTGAGTGACTTTTTTTGTATTGTTTTGCGTTTTGTTTGTTGCTTTCTGTTTTCTGCGCCTTCCTCCCTCTTTGCTTTAAACTTAGTGTCAGTTCCTCCTGTATGTGTTTGTGTGTGCGTGTGTGTGTGTGTGTGTGTGTATGTTTTATCTCTCGCTTTCAACCCTTTGTGGAGAGCTTTCTAAACTTGATTTCTCGGCTTCATGCCCGAAACCCTGCCCATCCCCTTTCCCAGCCTCCAACAGGCCTACATTTTGGTTTATCAGCATCCCCTGAGTAGCCGTGTTGCACAAGCCCTGCCACGTGGTTCCAAATCTGTGACCTAATGCATTTTTGGACTTGGAGTAAACGGGTGAGTTCGGGGACCATGTTCTGAATAGCTTGGACTTGTTACCCGTGAAACTTACAATGGAATGTCCTCACACTGACAGAATGAAGCAGACACAACACTGTTACTGTCCTGTGTCTGTTAGCCTGTTTCATGATTAATGTAGAGCATACAGCTTTACGTGTTTACTGCACACTAAAAGACTATGGGCAAGTTTGTAATAACAAACAGCATAACTAACAAGTGATTGAAATACTTATGATTCTGTCAGGGTCATCAAAGTCTTTTCTCCAGGTCTCTGTGGTGTGTCATACATATGTGTCCTTTTGAAGGCTCTATGTTACATTTTGAAGGACTTCTAATTCTGACAAATCAGTGACCAAAACCACAAGTATCAGTTTTAACACAAGTTTCTTCAGTCAGTATTGTAATAAGTGATAGCTTATCTCTCTCTCTGGAGATTACTGCTTATGGGAAGCTTAATATCCTTCTGAAATGTATCCTCCATACCACCTCTGTCTGTCACTTTTACATCTACTAAACTTCCTGTTATCTGGACAAAGACCCGACTCATGTCTGTGTTTGCCTGTTTGTCTGCTTTGTTCATTTAGCAAATGTGATGAATTACATCTTTTATCCTCAGTTTTTTTGTTTCCCAAATGCCTTTTTTTCCACACTACTGTACTTTTGCTGACTAATTGAGGAACCTGCTCTAATGTGATTTTTCTAATTTCGTTTGCCTGGTCCAGCACGCTGTAGCACTCAGTTGTAACATCCAACTGAAGTAGTAGTCCTCTTTTCTTAAGATCCTAAAACTAAGGTTTGTTGCTGAAGTGTTTAATAAAACCACATTAGTCAGTAATCAGGTGACTATTGTACATGGTTGAAATGGAGATGTTTCTCATGCAGTTGCACATATTGACCATGCTAGCTGTTCATACAGATGATCCACAACATTGCATTGTGCAGATTTGCTGATTTTTTTTTTTAAGGCTTGTCCACCAACAGTCTACACTAGATGATCCAGTGACCTCTTTAGAGGATGACTGGCACCAGGTCATCTATATGAATGCAGGGTAAACTACAGGATATTGGGAGAACCAACTGTAACTATTAACAAAACTGAAGATCTTTTCTGTGCAGACTTGATTTGAAATTTATATCTTGCATGAGTAGGAATGTATACTTTTTGTTACTTTGTCTAACACAAGGACACATGCATACAAAAGTTCCCTACCATTCCTTTAATGTTGTATTTTCTAGTTTTCTTTTATATATAAATATATACAGTATATTAAGTAAAAGATTTGGCTTCTTCATGCTACACTTTTGATGGTATAATGTATTTTTATCTGTTAGGAGTACATGCAATTCAGGAAAAAAAGTCTTGGAATGTTTTTAAATTTTAAGTTTTGCATTAAATTATATCATTAGAAGGGCAGGTTTGGTTGGTGATGAAGACTCTGAGGTTGGGGTTCGTCCAAATGGATATGTGTGTATCCAGCAGCTCAAGTGAAGCAGCCCATTGTCTCCCAAAGGATTTTCCCCCCTGGCAAACTATAGTGCAGATCTTGCTGGATTTTGCTTGTATCATTCAATGTACTCTTAATGCTCTTCATTTGAAGGTACTGTCTGATTCCTTCACTATGTATTTTCTGACTGTATGATGTAATATAATGTTTCAAGAATAAATGACTGAAGAGAATGACCAATAGTTTGCTAAGTTCACTTTAATTGAGAAGTTCATCCAAGAGAATAAGGAGAAACTTGGGCTGCTGTAGTTTTCTTTTGTGTGTGAAGATGGTGTACCAATAAATTCCCGCTTCTGAATAATCGCTTATCCTTTTTTCTGGTTTTCTCTGGTTTGTCTGGTTTTCATTGTAGACCTGACAAGTAATTTATGTAATCTATGTGTTAGGTTACAGTGAATTATTTAAAGGACCTCTAAAGGTATGACATCTTGCAATATGCATGTGATTTTCGTTTGGGGCATGTGTGTGTGTGTATTTATAGAAGAGCATGAGAGAACCAAAATGTTTTATGTTATTGGTTCCTATTAATCGTGGTAAATGGGTTAAATTAAGAGGATTTCATACTGTTCACACTGTGCAGTGGTGTGTTCACATACTACACATGGACACTTAACTACGCTTGTACCTGTACTCCTGGGCTCTCTGCTTAAAGTCACAAACTCTACAAGTAACTGATCTGATGGTTGGTTCAGTTTATCAAATGTTGAGGGCATTGGATCTCCAAGAGAAGATTTGGGAAACTCTTAAAAATGAACTCAATGTTTTGGGTTTTTTGTTTAACTATTTTCAGCTAAAGTCATCACAACACATGAACATAATATGCATTGTATCTTACCTTATACGCTACATAGACAAAAGTATTGGGACACCTGTTTTTCAGGGTTTGGTTAGGCCCCATCTTAATGCTTCAGCATAGCAAGACATTTTGGACAACACCATGCTTCCAACTTTGTGGACACAGTTCTCGTTCTGCATCAGTGCTTGACCTCATAAATGCTCTACAGAATGAATGTGCACACATTCCCACAGAAACTCCAAAATCTTGTGGAAAGCCTTCCAAATATAACTGTTATAGCTGCAAATGGGGGACCAACTCCATATAAAAGTCTATGTATTTGAGTGTAATGTCATGTTATAATGGTGAGATACAATAATTCAGTATAGTGTATGTAGGTTAAATTAGGAAGTGTTGCATTAAAAAGTAAAAAAAGATTCGATTCGTTTTAGCTGGTTCGACCGATTCATGGTGAAGAATCGATTCATCAAATCGGACGTTGCTTGGAGCGAGTTTAATCTCGTTGGGTGGTTCCTCAGCTAAGTGCTTCGTTGGACGGGGCTTTTTTTTCTCGACTTTGGCTGCTTTAACAGTTTCGGTTCATACACCTACAAGTTTGTGGAAGTTCAGGGAAAAAGCCTGAGTCAGAGACACAAGCAGACAATCGCTCTAATGGTCCAAAACATCTCCAAAATCTTCAGGAGGAGCTGCTAGCTAGCTGCTCTCTGCTAGCCCCCGACTGTGAGTTGAGTTGTGTTTTGTTTGTAGCTGTTTAGCGCTAGTTGGAGTTTGTTTTGTGTTTTTGATGAAAGGATAAATATTAAGCAGTTTATAGTAGTAAACAGACTTATATCTGGAACATTAGACCAAAATGAATGAAGTAGACAGCTAACGCTGCTAGCCTACTTTTCCCCCCAAAGTTGGAGCTGAAGCCCAGTGGTCTCTCTGGCTCGGGAGGGGGCTCTGGCTGGACCATGGCTCAGCATGGACAACATCATGTTGCCAGTTCTCAGAAAGCCTTAATGCTGGAGCTGAAAAGCCTCCAGGATGAGCCTGTCGAGGGCTTCAAAATTACTCTGGTGGACGAGTCCGACTTGTACAACTGGGAGGTGGCGATTTTTGGACCCCCAAACACACACTATGAAGGTGGTTATTTTAAGGTAAGTTTGGATCTCCTTGGCATTGCGTGTTGTTCTTCAGACACCTTGGCTGTAGTGAACAAAAGTATTGGGACGCTTGACTGTTCCACCGACACTGACTTTAATTATATTGTATTCAAGAACATAAAGTTTAATATGGAGTTGGTCCCCCTTTGCAGCAAAAACATCTTCCACTTTTCTTGGAAGGCTTTCCACAGGAGTTTCTTTGGGAATTTGTGCCCATTCTGTTTATAGAGCATTTGTGTGGTCAGGCACTGATGCTGTACGAGAAGGCCTGGCCCGTTCCAGTTCATCCCAAAGGTGTAGGATCGGGTCAGGGCTCTGTGCGGGCCAATCAAGTTATTCCAAACTGAACTGAGCCAACCATGTCTTTATGGAGCGTACTTTGTACACAGGGGGACAGTCATGGTGGAATAGATAAGGGTCTTCCTTAAACTGTGTCCACCAAGTTGGAAGCATGTTGTCTTGGTATAGTGAGGCATAAAGATTGCAGTTCACTGGAAGTAAGGGGCCACCTGATATCAATAATTAAGAGGTGTGACCCAATACTTTTGTCCATATATTGTATATCTGTTTTACCGCTACTGTGTGGGATGTTCATCAGGTACACATCTCTGGAATAAAGCCATGCTGAAATGACAGGGCTAATCACCGGCCATGACTTACAAAGCATCAGCTTACATTGTTCTTTCATTAACTTGATGAAAGAATCCCTGCTCTGCTGCTTCCTCTTTAGGTTCTGCTTCTCTGCCCCACTCAGTGACTTCCCTTTCCTTCATTGTTCTCTACTGCTGTTGTCTTCCCTTCTTGTTTGGTAGATGTTTTATCAATAAATGTAGACTTTAAACTTCAAAAAAGGACATCAAATGAAATCCACAATCCTATACCGGTCTTATTTCAGATTGTACAGCAAACATGTTGTTGGTTAATTATCTATGAACCATTTCAGGGCCCTGACCTTATCAACTGTTCACTCATTGATATTCATATGATGAAGGTGGGCTTATCGATTCTTGAGTTTAGTTCAGATAGGTGCTCAGCCGTTCATCTTTTGTTTTATTGTCACTGGTTTATATTTTATCTTTTATAAGACCAGGTGTTTCCAGAATTCAAGCCAGGGCACACATAGAGATAATGTTCGAGACCCACCAAATATTTTACAAAGTGAACACCTTATGGACACCTTAAATTCAGAGCATTAATATATAGTGGGGCATTCAATGTCATTTTAATTTGTTCTGATCCATGCCATCAGCAAGCTTTAGTAGGTTAGTACCGTGCTCTTATCTCTGCGGTTTTGGTGATGCCTGTAAGTGTAAGTGGCAAAGAATGTTTTTCCGTATGAAGTTGCACATAGCTTGCAGTAAGTATAAAAAATAGGCTCAAAGCTTTGAGCACGACCACTGCATGATTTATCTTTTGCGTGCGACACTGCGTAACCACACGTTTGACTGTGCTGCATATGAAAGGACACAGCAGAGTTTTGGAAACGGCACCAGTGCAGGGGAGTTTCCACCTTAGATCTAAAACGCACTTCATTTAGCTCTGCTTACTTGGAAAAAAAACACACAATCTGCACTGATTTCCTCGCAACACAACCGTCACCACACTGTGACCTAATACACAGTTTGAAAAATAGCTGGTAAAGGCAACCCGTTTTTGAAATACAAGTTAATGGATGTTGAGGAAGTATAGCAAATGGCAGCAATATGCAAATGAGTCTCTAACCAATCACAGTGTTTCTGTCAGGGTGACTAATCACAGCTCCAGGTGAATTACTGGGTGTTCTGATGAGGTGAGGTCTTCAGGTCTTCATGTGATCCAACAAAAGTCTTTTGTAACTGTATATGTGGCGTATCAGTGTCTAAATGGGTGGGGCTAAACTACTGTAGCCCAAATAAGATTGAATTAAATTGGAAAATGGGTTGTCTTTGTTGACTGACAGAATAGGCTATGTATAAGTAGCAATATAATTACAATACTGATATTCTACTGTTGTTATGCAGCCCTATTGAACAGTTATGATTAGCAAACCAACTAGAATTGCGATAGAAAACTGGTCTGAGAAGGAAAAGTCAAACAGCTGATGGTAAGCCTGCCAAACTGGACTTTCCTACTCATGTGTTAAAATGCATCAGTGGGAAACTGCTCTCACCAGTTTAGAGAGTGCATCTTTAGCCCATCTTGGAATTTTTTTTGGCAAAAAAAACCATTGCTAGTTAGTGACACTTAAGTAATTCCAGGTTAGTCTAGTTAACCTAGTTAAAGAAGCATTAGCCTTCTAGTGTAACAAATGTTTTAACTAATTCATCACAGAATAATTGTTGTGCCTCTGTTCGTACCAGTAAGCTGAAGTGTATAAATGCTGTCTGCAGTCTTTTTACACCCTGAAACCCAAACTTCTGTATGACAGCTTTCGCCCTTTAGCATTAATAGCTAAAAGATTGCTTATAGCCTCATGTGGCCTCCTGCAGGTCCTTACATGTGCTGGCCAACAGTGGAAGAAAAATAACCACTGTTCTCTCTCTGTGGGGCTTTGGGGCTGTAATGTATTATTAGCTGCCCCTGATGCCTTGTGGCTCTGTAAAACCTTGTGATTGTTTGTGCTTTTGGTCACAGTGTCTCAAATATGCCAGGTTATGTGGTACAAATGATTTTTATGTGGTACCAAGTGTGTTGTGTAGAGTGGACAAAGTATTATGTATAACTAAAAGCAATACTAGTTGCCAAGTAAAGTGTTCTACTGGTACTTTTGTACTATTTAACATTAGCCTTTAGAAATCGATTTAATTATATTTCGCAAATCTTTGCTACACCCCAGAGCAAGTTGACCCATTCGTTTTGCCAACTATTCTAACCATTAAACCACACCCAAACAAACATTAGCTTTTTGTTAACTTCTGATTTTAAGTTCCAGTTTGTACTGTTGCATTTTGTTATTTTGTAAAATGCTGCCTATAATATTTTTTTAGGGGAAAATGTTGTTACTGCATTGTGCTAAGCTGTTCAGCTAATGAAATGCTTTAGTTTTATGACAGCTTTTTTTATTATAACTTTTTTTCAAAAGTTTTTAAAATGGGGAAATGTTGTAGTCTCAAATCTGGATTTACATAGAATTGCAATACATATTGAATCGTACTAGGTATTGTGATAATATTGTATCAGGAGATCACTGGTGACTCCCATCCCTGTTAGCCTTGTAGTTCCACTGTCCTGGCTGATGGAGCTGGATTTTGCTGAAATATCACTTTAACACTCTGAGAGTGTTCCAGTCCTGATAATGGACAAGGCTTTGTGCTGATGCCTGTGTCAGTCAGCTGACAGGCAGCAGGCACCTGCTGGAGCGTGCATGCACTCAGTCCCCCCTGGCAGGTGAAGTGAGCTGAGCCTCAGATAGCTGGGCTGATCGAGTCATGTTTCCTCCTCCGGGGGATGATGCCGTGTCACAGAGTAACGCGAGCAGACGGTGGGAACAGGAGAGGCTCTCTCAGCTAACATTCAGCCCTGAGAGTTACTCTGAGAAGCAAATTGGTTTTAACCACTGCTGAAGCCTCTGCCTTTTGACTATGAAGCTATTTGACTGCTGCTAGCTAATGACACCAACTAGCTTCATCTTACATCTTAAGGTAGCATTAGATTATTTAAAGAAAACAAATTTTAAACATGACATTTTGGGTCAAAATGGTATTCCAAAACCATCGACAAATAATGTATCGAGCAGCAGAGAACATTTTGTAATAACTGAAGCAGCTTTTGGCAGAACAGCACACAGCTGAGGTTGATTCTGACTTGGTACATTTTCTGTAAATGATTTTTCACACCAATCTGATCTGAATAACTTTGTTTTTGTCTGAATGATTGTTACACAGACATTTTGAAAAATCAGTGGATTTTCCATGTTACCTGTGCACTGAGAATTACTTTTGATTTTATGTAATCAGTCATTTTTGTATTTTCCAGTATTAGCTTTTGTTTAATGATTTATCTCAGTTCAAATTTCAGAACAGGCTTCGTGTTTGTGACAGTAGATTGTGTTTTACATCTCTGTGCAAAAGTCTAGGCACCTAGGCAAATTGTTTGAAGCCAGCAGTGGGGCAAAAACACAAGTGAAGATTAGAATAAAAAACACAAGTGAAGTTTAGAATAAATGGAAACACACACATAAGCAGTAAAGTTCTCTGCTTCTGATACTTCACTGATCTTCCTCCTAAAACTAAATAAAAATCTATAGTTTTCATGTTAAAACAAATGTCTCTCATTCAACAAAGACGTGTTTTGGTGTCTGTTTGCTTTTGTGGTTTTGGTATTGAGTAAAGGGGTTCTAACCCAAAAATGTAATAAAGTACAGCATGCTCTTGGTTATCTTGTATTCCCATAGCAACATAATCTAGGAACCAGATGTTTTACAGAATTAACCATGAAATGATCCTTCCATATTTAGTTTAGATTGCTGGATTGTTTGTGGACATAACAGAAATTCTGTTATTTGAAGCTTGCTGGCTTCAGCATCAGCATTATTTTGAAGCCTGTGACTAAAGTACAGCCTCCACATAGCAGGGTTAGTTTTAACACCGTGCTCACACTAAAAACTTCCAAAGTAACCGATGAAGTCTAGGAAGTCTAGATTTCTCCATTTAAATTCAACAGTTATTTTATTTATAGATTCAGTATAACACATTTCAGTTCAGTTTATAGCAAAATTTCATTTTTGTCATGCTGCCATTTACGGTTCTGCTTTGTAATCAGACACTAATTTTGATAGGCTCTTTTCATCAGCCGTATTCATTTTGGTGCATGTAGGTTGTTCTGGATGAAAACATCAGTAAATTCTTTACGATCAGGAAATTACCATGTGTAGGTTATTAAGCTTACTGGTGGTTTTTTTTTTAGTTTTTTATTTTATTAAACTTTAGCAGAAAAGCTGTGTTAATTTGCAGCCCTCTTTCCTGTACTTAGAGATGAAAATAGACAAAAGTAAAGACTGATACTGGTGGTTAATATTAACGTTGTTAGCTATGCAACACATAATAGGCTTTAAATATTGTCCTCTTTATAGATATTGGTATGTCATAATATACCAAAATCCACATTAACAAATTGTTCACAGTTTGACTTAAGTTTGCAATGTTTACGAACAATAGTTCTGCCAACTTGGTGACTTTTTTTTTTCAGACCATCCCTTCTTGGACAAACCTTAAGTTCTCTCTCTCTGCAAGAACTTCCCTTAAAGCTGTCTTTCTCATACTGAGAAGAGTGCTTTACATCAGTGACCCACATTTTGAAAATGCCACACCCTCTGCAGGAACTCACCTATGCAGTAGTGCTTTTGTTTTTTGTGGCCAGAATCGGCTGATCATGGTGAAGCACGCAGCATGGTGCAGTTGCTGGCCTGGTGGCTAGGGAGTTGTATTGGCAATCAGAAGCTTGTAGGTTTGAATGAGTAGGAGTACTGATCTGTACCCTAACAACGTTTAAAGTGTTTCTTATTTAGTCCTCATTATCTCATTTCAAAGTCTTTTTTTAATGCACCTCGCAAACTCTTTGCAGTGAAAGAGATCTTACACAAAGTCACTCTTTTGGTTCTCTTTATTCCCATAGGAGTGATTGGCCAAGGAAAAATGGAGGGTCTGAGCAAAGGATGGTGGTAGTGTAGATGAAAAGTGCTCTGGATTGTTCTCGGATAGTGTGTTCACTCTTTCTCTACCTTTCTTCATCCTTCTATTTTATCTGTTTGCCCTTCTCTCTCCCTCAACCCCTCCCTCTTTCTCTCTGTTTCTCTCTGTTTTTCTCTCTCTCTCCCTCTCTGTCACTCATTGGGATTTTTCTGTTAATGGAAAGACTGAAGGAACTTTATTCATTTGTTCCAGGCTACTCTCCCTTTGCTTCCATTTTCTTCATTTCAGGCCAGTTTCAGGCCACCACATCCCAGACAAGCATTTAAACTGTTGATGCCAGTTACCTTTAGCCCATTAGGGCCAGATATCTCCAGAAATGTTCTGAAGCCGACTGTAGAATGTGGAGACTGCTAAATAGAGTGTGCTCCTCAGCTCTGTGTTTGCACCGTATGAGACAATGCCTTTTGTTTAGTCCTAATATACTCAAAGATTAAACTAAATCCACTACTACACTGAAGTAATCGTGATATTTTCTTAAGCCCATTAAAAACACCCCCAAAAAAGGTGAACAGAGGTATTTGTGGGATTTTTGGTGACTGTTTGTGTCTCAGTTGCGCAAAAACCCTGTGTAAGTCCACACTAAACGCTCACCAAGTGCTCATAGTCACATAGTTAACATTGCAAACCTGCTCAAATCCACTGTTTAGGATTAATGTAAATATGGGCTTGTGTATTTTTACAAATCACATACATATGTAACCACACACCACAACAATGGGTTTTATGGTATAGCAAATCTGCTGGAATGACTTCATATATCATATGAACATGATACAGGATAGTGAACCTTTTCTGTAATCAACATGTTCGATAAGTTTGATAGACTTTGTTGACTAATTGCTGCATCCTCCTATGAAGGGTATCAATAATATCAATAACTGCTGTGTCAAACCTGATTCAGTGTTCACACGCCAGCAGTGATTAATATTGGGCCATTGATTAAATTGGCTTTATTTGTGCTTTTCATTGTTGGTTTACATTTCTTCACATTTTAGTTTGAGTGAAGAAATTGAGTAAAGCTATTTTGATATAAGGTGAGGTATGTAGGTGGCTTTTAGTCTCGAATTTTCTGCTTTGACAATGCTCCCATGGTCAGCTTACAGGAGTCAGATAGCTCTCTCTGTCTGTGTGTGTCTGTGTGTGTCTGTGTGTGTCTGTGTGTGTCTGTGTGTGTCTGTGTGTGTCCAATTTGACTTGTCCTTTTACACAGTTGGCCCACCATGAAATGAAAACCAGCTGACTACATTAAATCCACAGATGTGTGTGTACATGAGTATGCATGAGGGATACAGGATATCGTGTACTTTCGCTGCATTGAAAGACACTATGGTCACCTGACGTGTGTGTGTGTGCCCTTGTACTGGTTTGTCCTAGAAATGGTCAGAGCAACAAAAACTAACCTCATGCATAAATGCTTTGCATAACAGACTTTTTTTACTAAATTAATAAAAATAATTTGTTCAGCAGAAATGTTTTGTGGCCAGTACATAGTTTTAAGGCCCTAAAAAATTCCAACAGTTGATATTGGCTGATATATTTGTGATAATAGACCATGAGTCATAATACTGGGTTCACAAGTCAACATTTTTACGATCTCAAGAAAGGAGAAAAATTATGCTTGTTCTGTATTCTGTTGTGGCATAATCTGCTAGAGACTAGAGCTGATGGTGATGATACAAATGGATCCGTAGTCAAGTAGCTTTTTTAGTGTTTCATTGTTGGGGCTGTTTTTCCTTAAACCTGTTCTGTTCCTTTTTTTTTTAAGGCTCGCATCAAATTTCCTATAGATTACCCGTATTCTCCTCCATCCTTTAGATTCCTCACCAAGATGTGGCATCCCAACATCTATGAAGTAAGTATGTTTCATATGTAAGATAACGGTTAGTGTTTATCCGTTTGCTGTAATGGATGTTATGAGGGTCAGTTAATGGAGCAAATCATTTGTGTTTGTTTTCAGAATGGGGATGTGTGTATTTCTATCCTGCACCCTCCAGTAGACGATCCTCAGAGTGGGGAGCTGCCCTCAGAGAGGTGGAACCCCACACAAAACGTCAGGTAAAATACACACACACACACACACACACGCACACTCCTGTCTCATTTTTAGTTAATTATTCACACTTGATATTTGGGGTTTTAAGAAATACTGATTTACTGTAATATTTTACTAATTAATACACTGATGAATGTGATATGCTTACAGTTTTGTTTAATTGGGCATCTACAGTGTAAGGGCATCAAGTTGACTGTCACAAGCTCAACTTGATGGTCATTTTAATAACGTCTGAAACATAAAGCACTGTTGATATTGTGAACAAAACTAGATAACATTAGGCTTGAGTGATGTACAGTAAAACACTGAATATCTGCTGCCCTCTTTCTGGCAGGACCATTTTGCTGAGTGTGATCTCTCTGCTGAATGAGCCCAACACCTTTTCCCCGGCCAACGTGGACGCGTCTGTCATGTACCGCAAGTGGAGGGACAGTAAAGGCAGAGACAGGGAGTACGCCGACATTATCAGGTAAGGCAGAAACAGTCACTTATCTGTTGAAAGTTACATTCCCTTGGCACTACAGCACACACTTTTTGCTCATGTCACTATACTGCTTGTATTATCTGGATAACCTCAATTTTATGTCTGTCCGTCTCTCTTTCTCTCACACCCTCTTTCCGCTCACACACTCTTTCATAGGAAACAGGTTTTAGCCACTAAAGCTGATGCTGAACGTGATGGGGTTAAAGTTCCCACGACTCTGGCTGAGTACTGCGTCCGCACCCGCGCTGCACCACCAGACGAGGGCTCCACACTCTTCTATGACGAATATTATGATGAGGATCTGGATGAGGAGAACGAGGAGGACGAAGACTGTTGTTATGAAGATGACTCTGGCAATGAGGACTCATGACAACATCACCGTCTCAGAACTGAACCGAACACTTCAGTCCATCTCCCTTGCTTTTAAATCCATTTAAAAAAGACTGAGCTAGTTTGGGGTTTTTTTTTCTTGCCATAGATTTCCTTTTGTTTTCTCTCTTGGTTTTGAGTGCTTTGTGCATTAGAATCATGACTCGGCAGTCACCACAGAGGACTGGTTTCTGTTGTTGACTCATGGTTCTGTGATGGGGAACTGTATAGGACTGGCTGATTTGTGGAAATGTTCTCAATCCAACTGCACTGTAGTTATTCTTGGATCACCACCTGATTTATGCCCCCCCCTTTCAGTTTGCACCCATCTTTATTAAGATTTTTTACTTTTGCTGGTGACAGTTGCTCATTCTGTCTCAGCGCAGATATACGATGCTGTAGAAAACAACTTGGCCTTCTCGTGTGTGTTTGTGTGGTGGCTGAGAATTCATTAACAGTCTAAGTGGTGCTGCTACAGACCTGTAGATAAAATCCTGTACCACAGACTCAGGGCTGATTTCTCTTTCTAATGACACTAGTATTTCTTTTCACCAGCCAGTGAATTTCACCTTGTTATTTTCACTTTGTGGTATATTTTGACTGCAAGTGTATAGGGGTGTGTGTTTGTGTGTGGGGATACACTCTAAATCCCTCAAGCGTACTTTTTCAAATAAGGTAAATTCCTGTAACAGAAACAACCCTTTTGTTAAGTGTCCTGAAGAACATTCCGAGCTCGCATGGTTCTTGCCTGTACTGAAATGATATGGAGAAATCGATTGCCCTGATTTGTTTTGGTTGTCACCACATTAAATTCGTTTGCTTAAATCATTTAGGGACGTTCTTGTTTTTCTTTTTCTTTTTTTTACTATGTTCATACTGTCGCATAGAATTATAAAATCCTCTGGTCCACCACTTGCAGATCTTTTGAATTGCTGAAGCTGATGGAGATATAATGTCCACTAACACACTTTTTGTTTGCGAATACTAGTTTATATTGGTTTTATCCCAAGCTGCATCTGTTTCCGTTGTCTCTACCAGCCTAGTAGTCTCAATCCAGTTGCTACATGTGCTCAGTCAGCCACACACAACAGCTCCACACCATGATGACACGACCAAAATATTTACACTTTCCTGAAAAGTTGTTGGTTTTGAGATATGAGGGTGAGTTCCATTCATATATGAGATGTGCATTATTCTCATTTACTATTTTGTAATTCCTTTACCCCCCCCCCCTTTCTTTTTTTCCTATGGTTTGTAAATCTATTTAAAACCTGAATAAAGATCTTTATTGCAGTTGCTTTGTGTCTGTCACGTGCTGAACACAGTAGTGTTACTGAACATTGTAGGTGCCAAAATGTAAAGGAATGTTGCATGTAAAAGTGCACTCTTTGTACATGCCTGTTTTTGGCATATTTAAACCATATTTTAATGTAATAATTCTTCAGACACGTGTCTGAAATCCTATTTCAGTATATTTTCACATTTCAGTGGAAACATCAAAGTGTGCTTAACCTGCAACACTTTTACTGCTTTCAGTCTTATTTGTAGCTTTTGGGACGTGAATTACCACTAGAGGGAGTCGTTACCTGTCTCTCTCCACGGTAAAGTCGAGCCTATATGAACTCATGCAATGTCAGACGTCCAGTGCTGCCAAAACGTAGACTGTTAAAAAAAAAAAAAATAGGTGTACTGATGTACAGCAGCTGTGAGAATACCAGTCACAAAGCTTTACTGTAGTGAATGACAATGTCATTGTGGTGGTTGTTATTGGTACTCAAATGTAGGACGTCTGACGTCTAATATGTCACAGTTAACTACACAATTTCAGGGTTTTGAATTTGTGAAGATTGAGAAACATACAGGTGGTTCTGCAATCTTTGGTTCAATTTGAGATTTCTTTTGAATAGGATAGATGTATGAATGGCACATGTCCCAACAATCACGATCAAGCACGCATGATTCCATATCAGGCCTGAGGGGCAAGTGCAGCCCTGCAGTGTGCCCGGGGAGCAGTGTGTGGACATGGTACCTTGCTCAAGAGTACCTCAGAGGTGCTCAGCAGTCTTGGGAATCGAAACCACAACTTCCTGATCGCACAGTAAACACCCTAATGCACTCTGCACTCACACACCTGGACAATAAAAACACTTATGCACAGATACTGCTTGTTGATTTCAGCTCAGCGTTTAACACTGTCATACCCTCTAAACTTAGATCCCTGGATATTAATCCCTCACTTTGCAACTGGATTATGGACATTCTGACCAACAGACCACAGCATGTCAGGTCAGGCCACATCTGCTACACCACTGTCACGCTCAGCACTGGTGTACCACAGGGCTGTGTGCTGAGACCCTTCCTCTACTCCCTCTTCACTCGCGACTGACTGCGGTGAATCTAGCCGCTCTTCGGAAAAACCCGGGTGAGCCAGCCGCGCTTAAACAGGATGTGCATATATTATAGAAGGTTTACGGTATTAGAAGACATTCGCTCTTTAAGGGAAGCTTTGCATTCAGTGTTGTTTTTCAGGCTCAGTCCCGAAAATAAACTAAAGTTAGGCATAACTGAATATAATGCGTGACTGGAAGTAGAAATTACTGCGTATTGCATAAATGTTGAATACAGTTTCAGGCTTTATTGTACAACAAATAAAAAAAAAGCAATGTTTGTGTTTTTACATGTGCAGTTATGGAAGGACAGTAAAATTCTTCATTTAAAAAAAGCCATCACCACTTCAGGTCACTCTACTGAAAGAACTCCTATGGAGAAATTAAAGAGCAGCACTTATCAGCATTTATCTGTTTACAGGTGTCACGCCGTCTATTTGGGAGAAACAGCGCAGCACGCAACTAGGATCAAGATAGATAGTTTATTGAAACAAGCAAAGTAAAACTCTCAAAGCACTTCTTAATCTCGAGGGCTCTGTCTCAAAGAGCCTCGCTACTCCTTGGTAACCCCTCAGTTCCTTTTCTTGTCCTGAGGCCGTCTCAGGGTGTA
>JBBIGB010000037.1:9198194-9208194 GCA_037577075.1 Alestopetersius hilgendorfi
TTTGACATACAATAAAATCCCTAAATGAAATAAGGCCATCACCAAACCACAAGAGATCTCTTCAGTAGCTACCATACTATGTGTGAACCTCCTATAGAATTTTTTTACTGTGACATTCATGACAAATTTAAAAATGAAATCAGGACGTTCAGCATTTATTTGTTCATCTTGCTAATGTTTAATATAGGATGAAGTCCCTTAATCCCTAGATAAGGCCATCACCCCAATCATACTGACTGAATTCTAACAATTCTAACATTTCTTGATTAAGAAAGAAACAATGCAGGATAATCTAAATCCAACTGAAACGTAACAAACTCTGGGCCCCCTGGTGGCTATAACTGCTTATTACACAAGCAAGAAATGATAAAAGCCTCTGGAAGGTTTAAGCAGGATTCTTTAACTCAAGCTTTATGGAGGGGTTTAATGGAATCTTGCGGACAAACTCCTGCTTCTATGCCCTCGGTCAAGCCGGAAACGTCTGGCTGTGTTGTGCGGTTCAGGTGGGGTGTCGGGGGTGACTTCAAGCTACATGACAGGGTAAATGTGAGCCAGTTTCCAAGGAAACCAATGAGGGGAAATAAAGTGCAATAATAAACCCAACTGTGAAATGAGCGTTTGACATTTTTATTCGGGCTCTTAAAGCTCATGACCACATTTAAACATGCCTCCATGTAGCATAAGCCCTTTGCTGTTCTTTTTTTGGTGGTGGTGGGGTGTTAATGGATTTTTATTTGGCCGTATGTGTCTTGGCATAATTTCATCAGGTCAAGACTACTTCTCCCACTAATTCCTGATTTGGTCTTTGTTGTTCTGTTTTAGCTTTCATGCCGTGAGCTTGAAATAGATGTGCCATGTGTGACTGTGAAAGGTCTCTTGACATTTCACTATGAGAACATCCATTCGATGACCCTGTTCCTTCTTGGAATAGACGGTTAATTTGTATCCGCTGCGGTGATGTGTAATAGGCTTCTTACTGTATTTCTTTCTCACTGTGTGTATTCTAGGCCTGGCTGTACTCAAAGTAGCTGCCATTAAGTCATTTTGTGTGACTCACAATTCTAACAAAGGCTTTAAAGACGTAGGTCCATCCGGGCTGTTTTGAGAATGAGGGGCAATAATTTGTTTTTCGATACGTTTCTTATACTGACTTTGATTCAGACAATAAATAGACAGCAAATGTAGACATTGCATAAACCTTCAGAGTGATTAATATTGCACTGTAGGTCTTACTACTCAGGCAGCAGTTAGCAGCCAGGGACAACAGAACACTACAACAGCATAACAGTAATGTGAGTGGCAAACTTAGTTTACCAGAAACTCAAACATTGACTACATATACATATGCATACGAGCATATGTTGCTCTGTAATTATTTTCTGATTCTTATTGCACAGTTAGCAGCAAAAAACACAATGAGTAACTGTGACTGGTCATTAGGGTGCTTGTAAACAGAGTTACAGTAGAGTGCAGGTGCTAACTGAGAGTATGAGTGTAGCACAGTATAAAAACAAAGTGTAGACATTTTAGGCGGTAGTTGATAGCATAAAGTGAGATAGATGAAATATGCTAGTCAACCAGGAACTAGACATTTATATGCGTTTGTGTGCATTCAGGGCCCTGATGGCCTGTGGCATGAAGCCACAGAACCAGAACAGAAGCTTCGATACTAGAAGTTTCGGTAGAAGGGAGAAGAGTCCATGTAGTGGGTGGGAACGGTCCTTCACAATACTACTGGCTCTGTTCAAGCAGCAGGTTTGGGGGGCAGTGGCACACTGATGACCCTTTCAGCTGCTCCCACTATACGCTGCAGTGTGTTACAGTCTGTAGCGCAGTTCCCATACCAGACAGTGATACAACAGGAGAGGAGACTTTCGATGGTGCGCCTATAGAAAGTGGTGAGGATTGGTGGGGGAGGCTTTAGTCTCCGTAGAAAATGCAGACGCTGCCGGGGCCTTTTATCTATGGAGGTGGAGTTGAGTGTCCAAGAGAGGTCTTGCGAGATATGGATGCCCAGGAACTTTTGTCGACCCTCTCCACAGAAGCACCTTCGACGGTGAGAAGTGGGTGAGCAGGGCTGGATTTCCTGAAGTCAATGTCATTGTTATTTTTAACCAAACGTCTTCCACTGGTTCGCCGGCTTTCGACTCGCCCATCCAATGGCAACTGGGGCTCAAAAGCTCCGGCAGAGATTGTTGCCCCTGTTACTGTGGACTAAAGAATCCTCTCAAACTACTCCTCATTCAGACTCCCACAATAAACTACCTCTACTGTCTCTTAACTGTCCCCATTCTGTTAGCCATAGATGGCCGGCCGCTCAGCAGTGATTAGGTCTGTACACAAAGGCCTTCTGTTGTTAGTCTTCACAGAGACTCACTTTCTCTCTCCCTCTCTGGGGTGACCAGAGGAGGGTGGGTTCCCTTTCTGAGTCTTGATTTCTCCTGAAGTTTCTTCTTCCCAGCTTCCCAGCTTTAGGATTTTTTTCCCGCGCCTCTGTTGCCCTTGGCTGCTCACTAGGGGCACGGACCTGCACTCTGTAAAGCTACTTCATGACAACATCGTTTGAAGTAGATCCATATAAATGAAAACTGAACTGAACTAAATTGAGTCTAGAGTTTATTAAGATCATCAGCTCCAGCCTGAACTTCATACTGATTGGATTTCAACAGAACAAGAACTATTTTTCAGTTTATGATTAAAAATTGATATATTTTTTGTCTGTAGATCTTTTGGCCAACTCTAGTGGTGTATTAGAGATAAAGGGTGCAATTTATCCCTGTAGGTGAGGATAACTGAAACAGCCCAGGAGTCTCATTTATGAACTGCATTTGAAATGTTTTCTTTAATTATAACTTTTATTCATAAAAACTAATAACCCAGTTTATGAAACCTGTCTACAGATCACTCATTCCAGTGACCTAGAGCATCAGCATGTGCAAGTTGCTAAACTGTGTGAATCTTTGTGCATTTTGAAAGTCATACTCTTTATGTGTTTTGGAACTGTCCCGTATTAATGGAGCTTCAGATGCCTTGGAGGACACTAGCCTTCACTCAATCAGTGTTACTGGTCTTGTGTGATTTGGATGGTCTTAGGTAGTGGCTGGAAACCAATTTGAGAAAAGTGCAATAATAAATCCTGTGAAATGAGGGGTCTACATTTTAATTAAGGCTCTTAAAGCTTATGACCACACCTCCATGTAACATAAGTCCTTTGGTGAAAATCACTGAATTTTACACACTAAACAGGGTGACGAGGGCTGGGACAACAGCACAATATCCACCCCATCCCTCCCCGCTGACCCTTACACGAGTTCTATATTACCTTTCTTGATTACTTGTTGACTGAAGGGTCAGTCATTTGAGCTTCCAGCCTGTGAAGCTCTAACTCATAATTCTTCACTCCTCCCATAGGACCAGCTCCATATGACACAAAGCCACAGTCATATTTACTCTTTGGGTGGCCCTCACACATCTTGTTATATTTGTATGTGTCTAATATAATCTGGGCATTTTGTAGGTGCACAGTTGACAGGTTTGGTGCTCTACAACTGAAACCCACTTTATTTATTCTTCACCTCTTTTTATTTTTAATTTTCCCCTGCACCTGATAAAGTCTATTTCTTTCCATAAATATATCCTGGTTTCCAGGGCAACCGATGATCAGAGATGGCCAGATTGACAGGTGACTGGAAGTTCAACCTCACTTACATTTTGTCTCACTGTAACATTTTTCTACCCTGCACTTCTGCCCCTCAGTATTTGAAAATGGACTTCACAAAAATAAAGGAGTAGCCTAAAATCCCTAAAAAATATTTTAGGTTAAAATCATTCGAGTTAAGAGACAAATATAAGCAGAAGTCATCAAATTTAACCTTTTTTCAAAAGACTTGAAGCTTATTATCACAAACTGAATCATTTCTGGTTCCAAGCAAATTAAAAGTATTGGGACACCTGACAATCACACCAACATAGATTTAGATTTTAATAGACTTTAATATGAAGTTGGTCCCCTTTCTGCAGCTCCAACAGCTTCCACTCTTCTTGGAAACGCTTTCCACAAGATTTTGGGGATTCTGTGGGAATTTGTACCCGTTAATTCTGTAGAGCATTTATGTGGTCAGACACTGATGCTGGACGAGTTCATCCCGAAGGTGTTGGATGGGGTTGAGGTCTGGGCTTTGTGCGGCCAGTCAGGTTCTTCCACACCAAACTCATCCAATCATTTCTTTGTGGGACCACCAGCACACAGTCATTCTGGAATAGAAAATGCTTTTTCTCCAAACTGTGTCCACAAAGCATGGCGTTGTCAAAAATCTATTGTTATGCTGTAAAATTATGATTACCCTTTACTGGAAGTAAGGGGCCAACTGAATTCAATAATAAAGAGGTGTGTCCCAATACTTTTGTCCATATAGTGAACAGCAGGGTTCCATGAGAACGGGCTGTGATTGGTCAGAGCGGCAGGTTCTCTGATTGGTCAGTGCTGCAGGTGGGTGACTATAAAAGCCGTAAGGGACTGTAAAACCGCTGGAAGAGGCATAGAGTTCCAGCTTTTGCAGCGCGAAATGAACATCTAGGAAAGCAACTGGCGACCTGAGGAGTAGAAAACCAGATTTTTTTCAGATCTCACCGTAAGTAACGTACTTTAACAGGTGTGATTAATTACAGCAGTCCTGTTTTTTACTCTGGTACTCTACATGTTTTGTGAGTATTGTTTACTGAACCGCCGATTACAAAAGAAAACTTTGAAAACTGTAGCAATGACTGTCAGATGCGATTAAAATATTATATCGGGAAAATTACATTCAATATGAATTAAATCATCAGAAAACATTGTTCAAACTGATTTTTACGTCCACTGAAAGAAAAACAACGTAACTGTAATGTTAAGCTGCATTTTAATAACTGGAATATTACTCTTTTGAGAATATCGGACCCCGTTATTGATTCAGTTCCACCTTAAGTGCTGCGGCAATTGCACCATTTATAATTGGGCAAAAACTCAAATAAGAGACTGGAGAAAAGAAAACAACGTATCTGTAAAGTTAAAGAATTAATAATAACTGGAATATTAGGTCATTGTATCTACGCGTTTCGTTCCTCCTTAAGTGAGAACTTGATAATTTAAGGTGGAATGAAAAATTCAGATAAGAGACTGGTGAAAAGAAGGCAAGTTCAGCCTCATTCAGCTCTGCCTCTTGGAGAGCAGGTCTCAGGTCCATGGTCTCCCAACTGCCTGTTGCATTTTGTATTTACAGAAGCTGGCTGCAAAATGTAATTCATCCACTGCATTGATGTAGTATTTTCAGATGTTATCAATAGACAGACGTTTTTTCAGACGTTATTAACTGTAACTAATGTGTTTAAGAAGGTGTTTTAACACCACACAACATACATCCACCATAACATCTCATAGGGCTTAGGTTTGGGGTAAAAATCAACCTGTTGCATGTAATGCTAATGTATATTTATTAAATCTGTGTACAGATTACATGTAATTCATATGCTGTATGTATGCAGCATTATCTGACGTTATGAATGGACAAACTTTCTACAGGCGTCTTTAACTAATTGGTTTGGAAGGTGTTTTCACAATAAAATTTCATAGGGCTTATGGTTTGGGGTTAAAATGTGCCTGTTGCATGTTACATCAGTGTATTCGGATGAAATCTGTGTATGAGTTTGTGGGCAGTAGCCTGATGTAATTGGAGCAACAGGTAGTTTGGAGAGCAGAACTCAAACCTATGTGCTTCAACAGCTGTAGAAGGGATAGTGTTTCAAATGTGTAGACTATTAGAAATAAGTCCCCTACAATAAATCTGTTGCTCTGCTGCTCTCTAAAATGCTTGTTGCTCCATTTTCTTCAGGCTGCTAACCGCAAAATTGAATTCATACCCAGTTAAAAATACAAAACAATAATATAAAAATATACTCACAACATGCAATAAGTGCTTTTCTAACCCAAACCTAAGCCTTGTGAGATTGTGGATGCATGCTGTGATCAAACACCATCTAAAACACAATGGTTAAAATTAATAACATCTGGAGAAAGTCTGCCTATTGATAACATCTGAAAATACTGATCCTGCGTGCAGCCCAACCCCTTCAGCTATTTCACTGGAACAAGGAGACATTGTTAACTGTAACCAATGTATTTTATTAAGGTGTTTTAACATCTCACAGTGTACATCCACAATAACTTATAAGGCTTAGATTTGCAGTAAAAATAAGCTTGTTGCATGTTATGTCTCACTGTATTTTTATGAAAACTGCGCATGGAAAACACTGGTTACAGTTAACATTGTCTGAAAAAAATCTGTCCATTCATAACATTTGAAAATACGAATACTACATACAACCAAATGTTTTTTCAGATATTTCACTGGAAGAAGGAAACATTTTGTTTCATCCCTGTAGTAATTTGCAACTTCTCTATGACTGTCGTGACAGAAAACACATTATTTCATAGCGTAATGCATATATGAGCAGAGTGTTCTGCAGAGATTATCATGATCGTTTTCTTATGGGGAAAGAATGAGATGTTAAACCTGTTATTTTAATGCTGCACTTGCATCGTGCTGACGTTACCCTCTGTCATGTACGCATGCTAAGCACCTGTGCCACCTGATGTTGCAGACGGAAACCCTCAGCTCCCCATCATTGGGTCACGCCCAGGAGAATCATGTGGGTTCTGGACAAGATCCGGAGCTCAGTGGAGAACAACGTACCCCGTCAGGGGGAAGCAGGCGACAAACAGGATAAAACCCCAATCTACAGCAACGTCCTCACCCCTGACAAAATCCCTGACTTTTTCATCCCACCTAAGCTGGTCAGCTGCCCCCCAGAGGCTGAGACACCAGATGTCAAGCCCAAGGAAGGTCTGCGGCCATCCACATCGGAGCAGACCATCGGCAACAAGATCCTCAGCTGCCCTCGGAGTCCGCGCCTGGTCAGCAAGCTGGCCGGCGACACAAAGAACCTTCTGAGAGCTGCCAACCGCCACATCATTCAGATCGAAAGCGCGGATGACGTTGGTGATACGAATGCTGATCCACAGTCCCAGACGGCAATGTCTCTACCGTACATCCCAAAGACCCAGACCTCTTATGGGTTCGCCACACTTATGGAGAGTCCCCACACTCGCCGGAAAGAATCCCTGTTCCACTGTGACCACACCAGTCCGGTCACCTCCCCCAACACCCAACGCAAGTCCCACGGCAAGAGCAGCACAGAGGGCAGCCATCTGAACCCTGTGGATTTTAACACGTCTCACATCAGCCCGTACCGCTACTTCAGTGGTGGTGAGAGTGACACCTGTTCCTCCGCAGAATCGTCTCCTTTCAGCTCCCCACTGTTGTCTCGGTCTGCTTCCCTGCTCAAGATCTTCACTCACGAGACCCAGGCCAAGGTGGTCAAAGCCAAACGGACATTTGCCCGGCACAGTTCTCTCTCCACGGATGAGTGCAGTTCAGCAGAGCCCAGCCCTAATGTGCCCAGGCGAATCCACTGCCCCTCCGGTGGTGGTCCTCTGGACCATCTCCATTCAAGGGACAGGCAGCAAAGGGAGCACACAGTCAACCTGCATAAGGGTGGCTCGATCCGGCTTTGCACTGATTATGACGCGGGAACAGCTCGTCTGAGAATTCGCATTATTGCCGCTGAGGACCTGTACGACCAGATGTTTGAAATGAAAAGCATCAACTGTTGCGTGTCGCTCTACCTCAACCCAGGTAAGGTGCAAAAGCAGAGGAGCACCATCATCAAGAACAGCCGCAATCCCGTCTTCAACGAGGACTTCTTCTTTGACTCAGTAAGCTCAGCACAGGTGAAAAACCTGGCCCTGAAGATCAAAGTGGTGAACAAAGGCACTAGCCTAAAAAGGGACAGCTTGCTGGGTGAGAGAGAGGTCCCCTTGGGGAAGCTGCTGCCTGGCCTTTAAAGTCCTACACAAGGACCTACAGAGGCTCACTGTCTTGTAACCCCGAAGTAAATAGTGTTCATGTAGCATCATCAGGCACTTTTATTCATGACTACAGCGACCAATCTGGAGCTTAATATTCAAAATGTAAATGCGACTGTAAAACATCTTTGTTTACACACACACACACACACACACACATAGCCAGCATGAACTTTTTTTTCTGTGAGAACCTTCACGCCCCAGTTCACCGTTCGTTCTTCCTTGGACCATTTTTGGTACTAACCACTGACAACAAGGAACCCCCAGCAGTTGTCTAGTCATCGCAATCAGGCTTTGATCAAAGTCTCTCATATCCTTACGTTGGCCAACATCAACACATCAACTTCAAGAACTGACTGTTCACATGATGCCTAATGTGTCCCACCCCTTCACAGGTGTTATTGTAAGATAATCAATATTATTAAGACAGTCAATCAGTTCACTTCACCTAGCATATACACACACACACACACACACACACACACACACACACACAAATGTATTTATGTATGTACGTGTGTGTGTTTGTGTATACATATTTATGTAAATATATACATATTTGGTTTTTTTTCTATGTTGTATGAACTGATGCAGACCTGAAAACGTCATCATGGAGCTTGTGGCCCTTTGAACTTAACACAATGACCCAGTGTGCAAATGTTAGCTTTGATCCTGGATGCATCTGCCGACTCATTAAGAGGATGAATAACTAACATCGGAGGACGTTGCATCACTGTGTCTTACCAGACGTTGTTGTAAATATGGAAATGTGGTGACGTGCTCTCACCACTGGTTTTTGTGAGACCCAGAAGCCTTACTGAAGAGGGAGGAGGTGTGCGTGTGCTGGTCGGCTCAGACCAGACTGTATGAAGCCGAGTGTGATTTTGTTAATCTGTTTGGAGTGAATGCAACCTTTGTTAAATATATATTTATTATCAGTCACTGCACAGAAGGGTGGTAATGTTATATGGGCTCTTTATCCTATGAAAAATCAGTTATCTCTGATTCTCTATCTCTGAGGTTTCTAGTGGATGAAATTTTAGGGAATTCAGTTTAATCGTTCCATTTGGGCACAGCTGGAATGAAGTAATGAATTCTACCTGATGGGTAGGTGTCAGTTTTTCAAAATGATCTTCAGAATAAAAACTAATAAATGCAAACTATACAGTGTGCTCTGAAAGTCTGAGACCACCTGTGGACATTTTTCTTGTTTGCAAAGGTAAGAAGGTTTAAAATATGTTTGTGAATTACACAATTTCTCAGTATTTGGTACGTCCCCTTTTGCTTTACTGACAGTACACGCTTGAGCTGGACTTCACAAGTTTAAAAGCCTCTGATGAGCCGATTAGACCCACCCATCGGACACATCAGTAGAAGATAAAGACAAATCTGACGTTATAGTACAAAGACTATGGTCAGTGTTACAAATTGGCATACATTTGAATGGTTTTTTAAGTCTAAGTGAAAGTCTCAGACTTTTGGACCCCACTTTACACGTCTGAACACCTCCAAGTGAAATGTTCACATCCTCTACAGATACCAGGCTACAAATTGTGTAGCTCAGTGTCCATTTCCTTGCTGAGTTTAACACGGGCGAAAGGACAACATAACGTTTGCACATTTTACAATTAATGTTATTTCCCCCAATTTGTTAAGTTCAGCAAATAAACAACATTTGATCAGTGCATTCAGATGTGCAGACGTGTGTTCACTCTAGAGGATGTTTTTTGACCAGGGGCGCCTAAACTTTTGCATGCAACTGTTGTGGATATGGTTTTATTTACATATACATTTATGGCATTTAGTTGACGCTTTTATCCAGTAGTCCACATCTGTTTCTCCAGCTATACTTAAATCAGAGTCCGCTATATTTATTATTGATAAAAGCTAGTGTGGACAAAATGAAACCAGCTGTGAAGCAGCAAAAAGGGTTTTATGGGCTTTATGTGTTCTAATCAAAATAGTGTTTACCTTTATGTTCTAACCGAAAGAAAATAATAAGAGCAATATTGCAGCGCCGCCATTTCTTTGCCAATTCGG
>JBBIGB010000037.1:9210060-9226128 GCA_037577075.1 Alestopetersius hilgendorfi
CTCTCTCTCTCTCTCTCTCTCTCTCTCTCTCTCTCTCTCTCTCTCTCTCTCTCTCTCTCTTTCTCTGGGACTCCTCCTGGGACTCTTTTGGTTCTAAAGTTCTCAATCAGCGATTCAGTTGGAACCCTTTAAAAACCTTTAGAAATAACAGAGAATACTATTGGAGATCCTTAACCTTCACATTTAATATTTTTCAGTACTGATGTTAGAAATCTTTCCAGAAGAGTAAATTTATTGAAGAAGGAAAAACTTTAGTAAATGCAAGTTATTGGACTAAAAAAGTAAATAACTAGTACTTTTTAGCACAAAGTAATTACTTGAAAAGTCACAAGCTTTTATTCTGTGTAATTTTACTGACCATTAATCCAATGGTCATGAAATGATGTAGAGACAGTGTAAATGTATTTTATGTATGAATGTGTATATATGTGACCTTTAAAACAGGTACAATTTTTAACAAGGGAAAGAAAAGGGTAACTACTGCAGAATAATCATTTTTGATTGGTTTGCTTTTTAGGAAAGAATGCCTTTTTAAGGACATTCTCAAGTTAATAGATGTAATACATTTAATAAACATAAATGTGCTAAAATGGACGTGCTTTATATTTTACAGGGGCCTTGTATTTCAGCCTTTTTCTGAGGACCACTTTTGTACCAAAAATAGAAACAGTTCATTTTCCATGGCCATTTTCTGGCCTTGCTTTATCTCCTAGACTGAAACAGATTATAAGGGGCCCTATTGACATGCTGCCTGGGGGCCTGCAGCCCACGCCAATCGATACTGCATTTATTCTGTTCAGGAAGAAAGTTCATTATATGTTAAGACAATGTAACAGTAAGTCTGTACAGTAGAGCTGGGTGAAATGGAAAAATCAGAACATGATACACATTTTTCACTAAGCATAGTGCATCAAGATATTTATTTTTTTTGATAAGTTGGAACAGACAAAAATATAAAAAAATCAATATAGCCACATTAAAACATGATCAAATAATTCTAATTCAACATTTCACAGCTCTAAATCCAGCTCACCCACCAATTTTGCTGTAACTCCTGGCACCCGTAATATGCTCAGAAATCCATAATGTGACATACATTATTCACAATAATGCTAAATATCATATTACCCAATTCTAATTTGCATAAAATATAGGTGTAATATGTAATGTAAACATGTAATATTTCTATTATAGATAAATAGAATAAACAACACAAATACATACTACACTCACATGGGTCCCCCTTTTTCTCTTGGGGACCCTCAAGTATTTGCTCAATTAAAACACTGTACAGTAGCCATTAAATAGAAATCACAATTTTTCCATTGTGATCTTTGGATAAAACAAAAGACAGCATAAACACACACAAAACTTTAAAACAATGTACAACATCAGCATTTTTTGTTAGATTGTTTCTAGGATAGGATGGACAATTACCTTAACCTGCTATCATGTTGCCAAGTAACATCTTTTTACACCTATTTAAATTAATTTATTTTCATGAACGCCCTAACCCCACTAGGCTAGCCGTATCGCCATTTAGTATTTCTCTTTTTAAGTTTACTGCTAGTGTTTTGCCATGTTCTTGCTTAAGTCTTGTTTTACACCTTGTTTATGTTTGTTTCCTGTTTTTTCTTTTTGTATGTTTGTGGATTTTGCTTGTACATCTTGTTTGCCTCGAGCCTCACTCATTATACAACCTTATAGAAAGAAGTTGAGCAAATAATCAACTAGAACAAGACTGGCATGATATGTTAAATTTCATATAAATGTAAGAAAGGGAGTTCAGAATTCCCAGAATTGGCGTTCACCAATTGCATTTCAGTTTGATGAAGTGTTTGCTCAGATTTAGCCATCGTTAAGTTTTCCCAGACAGCTTGCTGGTGACATTTGGAGAAGCTGGCTTTGATTCTCCTCCTTTGATTCTCCTGTGCTGATTTTCAGCACAGAAAGTGGCTTTGACGTGAGCTGGACTTGCTGTCTGGTGTTTGTTCGGACACAACAGGCAGCAGGGAAGCTGTGCTGTTCCCCTGCGTCTGTCATATCACATTTCTCCCCACACGCTGTCTCTCACTGCTTGGCAAGTGATTTATTGTAGTGCGCTCGGCGTGCGCACAGGAGGAATATGTTTAAGCACGGCTAGATGGACATCTGTGTGGCCACACAGGAGAAACTCCTTTAGACTTTAAGCAGTGTTTAATGATTGTTAGTGTGTGTACATTCTTAGGACAAAGATATCCTGATTCTTTAGGGAAACCAATAAAAACAGGACTAACGAAATGGAAGAACGTGTGGTCTTTAGATTAGGTTTAGGGTTAAACTGTGATTACATATAGGTGACTTGTAATAATATAGAAAGGACTGAATTGTAAGTTTTGTGAATTTTAGATGGGGAAATAATCAAACAATTCCTGCAGCAAACTGCTTGTAGTTTGTAAAGCAATTGTGGCATTCGCATAAGTTTGGACACACGACTATGTGTTTATCACAGCTGGCAAACACCTTTGGAGGCAGCTGGTTTATTTCTGTGATTGTTTTATGAATCACTCTCTCTTCCTTGCAAAGTGCTTCTGTGATATTCTGTGATATTCAAAGTGCTTCTCTGAAATTCTACAAATTTTCAGAGATGCACTGGCTGAGAGACCATGAGCTCCATTCCAACAGTTCATGGTGGATTTGGAGGTTTGTTTTGGATCATTGTCCTGCTGTAGAAGCCAGCCTCTTTTCAGCTCCAGATTCTTGACTCACTGTGTCACATAATACCCATTCTTTGCTGATAATCTCTTCTGTCATCTATCCAATCAGCATTTCTTATGCAGCTGGGTGCCTTTAAATCCCAAAGCACAATAGATCCACCTCATGCTTAAGAGGCAGGGGGTTCATTTATATATAATACTTATGAAATATTCATATGGTTACATGTTATAAACATGGGTATATAAAATGTCAAAATATTGATCAAGCATGTTAACATGGTTTATCATAGACAGAGGGTCCAATTATCAGCACAAAAAGTCATTTGCATTATTGTTGTAGTTAGTAGCTTTAGCCTCCTATTACTTTTTAAACTATACCTTTAAAACGATCTGTGCATTCCAGAATGTCACAGTGTCTGTTTGCTAGACTCTACTGGTCAGTCTTCTGGACAGAGACTGATGGACCAAATTCCACTTTCGTAGATTGATTTCCTGTTCCACAATCTTACAGCTGGACACAGATCAGGACCTGGTGAACAGGCCCCACGTAACATTATCCATCCAGGTAATACGTTTATATTCTGGAGTCCATTCTGGGCGAGTGAGGGACATTAGAGTGTAATCTCTCTGTCAGAATGAGGCATGCCAGGGGGAGGACAGGGGAGCGCATTTTCATCTGCCTCTCTTGGCTTCAGGGTGCAAATGTAGGGGCTATTATTGGCCAGGGGATTGCTATGGCAACTGCTGAGTTGGGAAGCAGGGGAAAGGGGTTCTGTCTGTCCATCGCATGGAGGACTGGAGGAATGGAACTTGGGAAAGAGGAGAAGACTGGTATTACAGAATGAACATCAGTGGGTTGTTTGTTTGTTTCTGATGCTGCAGGCAGATGAACATGATGTGTGTTCATCTGACATTATGATACTTCATCCCCAGCTTTTCATACATCTGTGACAAAACATAAGATATTTTCACTGTCAGAAAAACGGCAAGTTCACAGGAGATGGAAAAACATATTTTTTCATAATCATTTTGACCTCGTATTTTCACACAAAGTAGATAATGATTCCAAATTTGGTTAAAAAGTGCAGCAGTTGCACAGTAATCATACATTAAATGTGTATATCTGTTTTTCTCTCTTTCACTATATCTCTCGCTATATGCCATTGTTGTGTCTAGTAAAAGTTGAGACTAGTATATCTGCACTGTTGAGTCTAGAACAACTGCAAACTAATTGTTTTAAATATTAAAGAATAAAGAATTAATTAACCTTAGAAATATCAATTTGTCATATGTGAACACAGCACAGCACACAGTGTGAACAGTATGACATTGTTCTCTGTATTTAATTCATTCACCAAAAGAAGCTGAAAGCAGCCATTAACAATGTGCCCGGGGAGCAGTATGTGGGCATGGTACCTTGCTCATGGGTACCTCAGTGGGGCACTTACAGTCCTGGGATTTGACCCCACAACCTTTCGATTGCGGGGCCAAAGGAGACAAAGAGAAAAACAGCCCAGTGAAAAATGGCCCTGTGATGATAAAATGAGAAGAAACTCATCTCTAAATGAATGCTCATTTCAGTTAGCAGCCCCTATCTACTAATATGTTTCCAATTCTTCAGCAGTCCTTTGGCCTTCATACTGCCATTGTTTTTCATTTGTCTTGGACTTCCAAAATCTTGAACAAAATAAAACCGCGTTTAATAGGCTGCGGTGACCCGAAAACAAAGACACACTTGTTGGTCTCTGATGCTAAACAAGCTGCAAGCCTTGTCTTCTTAATTGGACATTTAGCATAATCTTCTGTGATTATGTCACTCATCAGTGTCTTTCAACAGTGATCCACCAGTGGCCTTCCCAGACTGTCTGCAACATCTAATTCCCCCCAGACTCCTGTGCTGAAGCCCCGCTCCACTGATCACAGGTCCGCTTCCAGCTCTGAGTATTGAACCTGGAGGAACAGACTGTGATCAGAATCAGAGTGACACACGTTCCCATGGTAACCGCAGGATGTCTGCCCCCGATGATAGCAGGAAGAAGAAGAAAACATATGGTGGAGCTCATGAAGTTCAGTGCCTTTAGAGAGGCCGGTTTCTGCATGCTTCAATTACTTGCCAATTAAAATGTTCTGAAAAATTATCAAAATGGCCCAAAACATGGGAAGTAGTTAGTAAAAACAGCAAGAAGAGGAAGAAGAAGAGAATGAAAGTTCTAAAGCTCACTGAAGATAAGAGAATCCTAAGAACCTGTTTGGAGAACATGTGCTTTTTAAATCCTTAATGTTAAAAGTAGTGGATGGACTACTGGATGGACTAGTTTATTGGTTAACTTCACTGAAAACATTGTAGGTATTAACATATTTGTGAAATAAAATTTTTATTTTTTATGAAACTAAACTTTTTCCAACTTGTTTTACTTATAACTATAAATTTGCATTTATAGACATTTATAAAACAGCAATGTTGTTTATGTCTCTTGACGACATCTTTCAAAACATTACTAGATTTTTCACAGCTGGGTGGATTTTGTGGGGAGGTGGGGCACCAAAAGGATTGACACATTCCATAACCACTCACAGAAGACTTGGTCCATTCATGTGATGAGCATATCTGAGAACTTCTTATCACATTTCCTCGAATCCTATAGTTGGCCTATAAGGATGCACCAATCCTACATGTAATAAAAAAACTGCTGACATGCCGAAATGTAATTAACCTGTGGTGTTGGTGAGCTACATGAGGATTTTGTGGTAATGGTTTCCTCATTTCTGACTTGTGAAGCATCTTGGAATGAAAAATAATGGGAGCATTTAAACCCACATTGATTTTGTGTCCAATTATTGTGTCAAGTTTCAAGTCAGTATAGGCATATACACTGGGCTACACTACTGCATGTGAGGAGGTCTGTTTCCTTCACTTGAAGATGGAAATCTAGAATGGAGTGTAATTGGCTGAGAGGAGTGTCAATCATAATTTTGCACCAACTATTTATCATATTTTCTGTTCAACTCAGGCTGAAAAGACCAGGTTTCTGGGTTTACAAATGTTAACCTGAACGTTTGAAGGGATCTTTCGCAGATGAGCTCAGTTCTCGCATTAGTGAGACCACAGAGTCTTGCTTCAGGGCGCACAACTCAGATCTTCTTGAGTTCAGAGGTTGGTCCACATGCTCTTGCTTTGTAGTTTCTACCTCCTTTTAGTCTGCCCAATCTACTGCACTCTTCTCATCATCATGCTAATTACACTACCGCCTCGCTGATAAGAACATTTTTAAGTACAAACTGCAGCTACTTCTGTCAGTACAACCATCTTACCTGTAGAAAATGGAAAGCGAACAGAGCAATCCAAGGCTTTGCTCTTCATACAATTGGAACAAAAGGCCTGTATGTTGTGCTTATCATTGTGAAATTGAGTACCACTTGCTCAAGAGGAAACCTAGAGATTGGTTGTGGTCTCGGCTGTAAAACTGGAGGAGACAATGCATCTACACATGGGTTTGCTTCAAGAGTGCTCTGAGTAACACTCTGAATACATGAGTCATCTGAACATCATGCATTATACTAAGCTCTAGGTGAAAAATAATGATGTTAAGGAAACTGTTTTATTTCTTATGACAACTAAGAAAGTCATCTGGTCTAAAGTCAGACATGAAAGCTCATGATCACTCTCTCTAATGAAATCTGAAAATATTCCTCAGTTTAAATATGGAAATCCATATTTACTGTGTTAATTCATGCCTTTGGTCTAGCATCTCATTTACAAGACATTTTCCATTAGAATGAAATGAATCCCCCACCCCCTCTATAATATCCTGATTATTGTTGTCATGTACCAGCAGATGGAGAAATAATATTAAAAATATGTTTCACCTCCCCCCACCCCCCATCTAAAGACTGAAATGCTCCGCTAGCTCCACCTGGAAATACATAGGGGAATATAAATGCTAAATTATTCACATTTACTTTACTAGGTTACTTTATTATGAATTGGATTAGATTATCTTCATTGTGTTCCATAATGGACATTTGTTTTCTCTTTGCAAAACAATCTACACAAGACACATAAAACATGCAAAATTAACCAATTCAAACCATTAGCCACCAACCTTTAAAGTGTCAACTTAAGTCTGTTAAAAGAGCCCGCTTCTTAGATCTTTTCCTTGGATTTTTTTTTTTTGATCGGTTTACCAAAAACAACCATACTTTATGATTACATAACAGTTTCCAGCCTCTCTTTAGCCCTTGCAAGTCAACAGGTGTATCTTAAATGCTGTTGTATGTATATGTAATATGTAAATGAGCTCTGCTCTGACTGGCTACACTGTATTGTGCCTCAGTCAGAAAGCAGACAAGCCTGAAATGCTGTAAATGCTTTTTAAAGCTTCAGTTTATACAGCTCTTCCTGTAGAGGAGGATTTATTATGATTTGAACTGTATGAAAAAAAATCAGCTTTTACACATTTAGTTTACATCCGATACAGGATGTAAATTATGTTGCAGTTTTTTTTTAAATTAGATAGTTCTCTTCTTTATCTAACATAGCAAGATGACAGTAACAACTTCTAAGGGTTAAGTCACACATACAAAGGGGATCTTTGTGTTTTTTTCTTTCACTGAATGACTGGCGTTATTCAGGCAGGTGCTGTTAACAGGCTTCGAGTGTGAAAGAAAGCCCAAGAGTAATAGCTCTGAGGCTGGTGCATGATGGAATTCAACTGACCTTCTGGTTCTTTGGGGATAATTTCTCACGATTCAAGGATGTGGTCACAGTGGGTCAAACTATGAGCCGCAAGTTTCTTATCCATGATTATCCACTTTACTTCTTTTTCAGCTCTTCCTCTAACTCAGTTTATGTTTTTGCACTAGAAGGAACAAGGAACCGTTTAGAAATCTGTAAGCTTTTAGTGTTTTGTAAGATGTCAGTGTAAGTGTTGATGTATTTAGACATGTAGTTAAAGGGTCCATGTCTCTGAATTTTGTTTGAGGTAGCATGTAAATATTAATAATATTATGTCGTTGCTGTCGGGTGGAAACCTCGTAACTTTTGGTCTTTGTAGTTTTTTTTTCATAAATTGATACTATTGGTCAGTCTCCATGTGGGTCTGTAAAATTTAGAAATTATTAACCACTGAAAAGTGTTGAAAATAGCTTGGGATGTTTGATGACACAGTATTCATTCATTTAGAATAGAATATCGTTTTTTAAGTTTCCTGAAAAATAGCCGTTTTGGACATATGAGGTTTCCGCCCGACAGCGACGATATATTAATATATTAATTAATATATGATATATTAATTAATATTAAAATGTCCCATTCACCACCCATGCATGGAAACAAAACAGTGAGACACCAATTTTTAAATTCCTTGTTTTTGTGATGTCATTCTGCTAACAACCGCTTAGCACCACACCTGGATTGCTTTTTGGATGTATCTATCTTAAAGACACATTAACAAACTGCCCGTTTCGAATCGGAATCAGACTCAGAAAACGTCATTAATTCTAGAGGATATTGCTCATGTCAACAATATAAACTATAATATAAAGTCAAAATAAAATTCTGTACTAAATACATTGTTATTCACACAAAATGCTGAGATCATTAAGAGGTGGATATAATACTACAGGTAAATAGAGATAAGAGATAAGACTACACATAATAATAAAGATATTGCACATAGTAATGATTTATCACACAATAAGAAATTGCACAGAAATTGAGTAGCAACAGGTTATTGCACAGATGGATGTGTGACAGGGGAGGAGTAATAGAGTCTGAGGGCAATGGGGAGGAAGGACTTGTGGCATTCAGTGGAGTGCTTTATGCTGGTGAGTCTAAGGCTTTAGGTCTAATATATGAAGAAAGATTGGAAAAAACATGTTTTCACTACTCCACTGCTGGTGAAGAATACAAGAAAACTATGACATGACCTCTTTAAGAACAGGTTATTTTGTACGGATTGCACAGACATAAGATTGACTGTGTACATAACAAATAGTAGTATCTCTACAGACTGCATTATTAATTTGGGGTGACTTGGTTGCCATCATTAGGCATCAGTCCAGTGTTCACGGTTTAAGTGGCACAGTTATTGTGACGGAGGAAAAATAATGAAGGGCTTAAGGCTGGAGCTGTGCCATTTAAATGTACTCAATGTGCCAATCCTGAAATAGTTAAATATGACATTTCAGAAGGTCAGAGGGGCAAGACTCTGTGGTGGCAGCGGGAAAATGGGTGGCAGTTTGGAAATGCAGAAGCGCTGCTTTCCTTTTCATTCTATGGGCTCATTTGGGAGAAGTGCACGTTCGCTACTTTTGACAGCTCGCTGTTCTATGTGCTGTGTCTCCGTGTCTCACCGTTGCCTTTCCCGGCGCAATCTGCTGGAATCCTGTGCTTGACAAGACTTTTGGCAGGTCTGACTAGAGCCTGTTTTTAGAATCTGAGAAGAATACAGTATTCAACTGTACGACGCTTTCCAAATGAATTCACTCAAATTGCAATCCAGTCTTTTCAGTCTCCTCTCCCTCCTTCACTCATCCAGAAACAGAGACATTGTTTGTGGTCCAGATTAATCAGCATCGATAAAATGTTGGGGATTAATGGGATAGCTCGCTGTTACTATGGAGACGGGGCTGATGCGGACACCTGTGAATTAACATCAGGCTGCGACGGGCGAAGCTTTAATTAGAGTCAGAGAGGAGAGGGAGAGAGAAAGACGAGCATAATGCACGGCGTAATCCAGTTCAGCATCCTTTTAATGCACTGCTTCCATAAAATCAAAGAGAATTAGCTCACAATCGAACAGGTGTCTTAGGGGCGAGAGCAAGACCCAGCAAAGCAAAGGCCATGTCTGCTTTGCCTTTTTAACAAAACTCACACCGTCTAGACTTCACCCACCTCTTAACAAGCGTCTTTTGTCTTTGGTGCTGTAAGATTAATGGAGACTGGAAAGCAGTCTACGGGACCAACATCTGACCTTTCTTTGTCCTTCTCTTTGTCCTTTTTTAACTTAAAGTAAATAACCCTGGCTGTCTGAAAGTTTTGTTCTCACTGAACTTCCAGTGGTAGATTAACCCAACAATAATTTGTGTTTTACATTTGTCAAAGCCAAGTCCAAGTAAACTTTGTCAGCTCAGCTATATACATCTGTAAACATATAAACAGTGAGATGAGATGGTGTGGCCCCAAAAACAACACATAGAAAACTATAACTATAGTTTATTATGGTGTAAATGTGCAATTTGGGACTAGGGTCATTTTTTAACATGCAGAAATTGTGCAAACGTTGCATTAGCAGTCAAGTGCAAAACAAACAATGTTGGAATATAATTGTGTGCTTTATATGTTCAAATGATCACCAGCAGTTCAGAGTAATCTATGAAAATAGAGTGTTTGTGTTTTTATATTTATATCAGTCCTGTTACTTTCTTTTGTTAATGGCCCACATCAAGGAAAATAGTTCTTCTTGCTTTTTTAAGAAAAGAGTTTGTTGAGTATGTAAACATTTAAGCATATCATGCCCACCCCCCCATTCTCTGCGAGCAAAGACCAACATTGAATTCCTTGTTTCTGCAATGTAATGAAATTCAGCTCATTTACAAAATTATGTAAATGTATGTAAATGATGCAATACAGGACAGCCAATTAGAACACAACTCATTTACATACTTTCCACTCAAAATAAGACATTCACAACTAAATGAACAATTGTGACATTTTTTTGACAACAAATACAATTGGAATGTATGCTACAAAAAAGCATATACCAAATATGTGCTGTTATACAGCCCTTTAATAAGTCAAGGTTTATTGAGCATGTGTAAAGGCACATCATGACATATGCTGTCAACAGTCAACATGACCAAGATGTGTTTGTATCTTTTTTCATCCCATCATTTTACACCATTTTCTTTATAACCAAAGGTCAAAATGAGCAATCTGCCAGTCAAATGACATACAAATGATAGCATAAATGTAGCAAAACAACTTCAACCTCTATAGTGTTTATAAAAACTGAAAGAAAGCTAATATATGAAAGCATAAGGTGCAGCTCTACATAAGCAAGAGAATGGAGCAGCAGAAAACTCGGCAGAGGGGAGCTGATTGTTTTCTCGTGCAATTATTCCTCCAGCGTATCTGCTCTGCCTGCTCAGAATGTAGCTGAGGGAAGAGTGTGTATGTGTGTGTTTGTTTTTGTAGGCTAACCTACAGGATTCCCTAACGCTGCATGCTGAACATGGCTATGCTTTTTAAAGCACACATGAAAATTCTGGTTTTTGGTGACTGAGGTTGAAGTTCGAAGGAGAAAAGTCTTCCTAATCTAAGCTATTATTTCATTCACAAATAAATCGTTGCCATATATAACCCACATCCTGACAATGAATACAAACAAATTGGTGTATGTGTGTATGTAGGCATTGTGTGTGTGGTCTATGTTGAAAAAATGATTAACACAACAAAGGAAGCCCTGATTGAGAGGAGCATTTGATATGTCCTCTAGGTGAGCATTCATGGCACCTCTTTGGACACACAAATCATTTGCTACACCCGACTCATGACCCACTTATGGGATTGAGCAGTATTTATAGCAGATGAAAGAGACAAAAACAGAGAAAGAGAATAATGAATGTTGTCTGCCGTCCAGTGCCAGCTCGTTGCTGCATCAAATGGTGAGCATCTCTTTTCGCCTGAAGCCACAGGTGTGTTCCTCATCACTAGATCAGAGTCTTTCTGCGTCTAGCCCTCAGGTTATAATGATGTTTTGCAGAGGGGCATCTTCTTATTGAAAGCATGCAGTGTTTTCAAGAAATGTGATGCTGTTTATAGTCCATAGGAAGGACATTATACATTGTATTGAATACATACATATACATAAATATATTTCAGTAACTGCTGGTTTTATTACTTTATTTTTAAGGGACTTTATTATTTTATTTTAAAAATGATATTAACTTCTTATTAGATGTATAGCTAATTAAGCTAACATTCATCTTACCTTCACACATAACTGAGCGTTATGGGAGTTTCCTTTCTTTTGCTGAAATTTCACTCACTTTTAGGTTCTCAGTTTTAAAAATGGACAAAAGCATGAACAAAATCCAGGCGTCACTGATGCTTCTATGACTTTTTAGCCAGTTGTTTAGATAATCTGAACAAGTCCATTTGAGATGACCTATCGTTGAGCTTGAGATGTAGTTGAACACACCACAGCACCAAAATGTGAACAGTGTGAAATTCTTTCTCTGCATTTAACCCATTCACCAAGTGATGCAATGGGCTGCCACCAACGAGGGGCACCCGGGGAGCAGTGTGGGGGGACGGTACCTTCAAGGGTACCTCAGTGGTGACTAGCAGTTGGTATTCAAACCCACAGCATTCTGATTGCAGGGCTAACGCCCTAACCACTAGGCCATTCAGGTGCCCAATTTAGACTTCCACAGCACTAATCTGGTGGGTGTAGCAATATTAGCCGTGTAGCTCCAGTGCAAATCTAAAGAAGCAAACCTCAGGCATCATGGCTGATCATTACATTTGGGCTCATGGGAAATCAGGCTAATCCTCATTATTAGTTGTTCTACACAATTGAATGCAGTGTGGTAAAGAGGGGAGAGCAGCTTTCCGAGACGTTTCCTCATCTTTGTCTCAGTTTCTTTCTTTGCGGGTATAAAGCAATCTCATTAGAAAAGTCTGTTTCCCCAGCGCTCAGACAGATGATGTGTGTGTGGCTCTGAATAATCTGTAGCCTGGATCAAACAAAGGCAAGCCAGCAGCTTTGCTGTGTAAATCGCTGTGGGACTGACACTCAGCCTGAGCTGTCACTGCTGCCACCGCGCACCTCTCACGCCGCCATTTCAGCTGAAGATAAATTAGTGATACTAGCTGAGCTGATGCATTAGCTTACCCCAAGAGTCTTGCTTGGGTAAAGTCACCTTTTAGCTCCTGTCAACATTTATAAAAGTGCTTCATATCTCAGTATAGCAGGATTTCGTCTCATCCCCATGTCTCCTTTTTTACTGACCAGTCATTTGAAACCTATAATGGGTTTGAGGAGTGAAACAAATATCAGGAAAGTAAAGTGTTACGAACACAGGGCTCTGAGGATGTGAGGTCATTAGCATCAGGATGAGTGAATTGTTAATGGGAAAAATCACTCCTGTAATGCTCTGTGCAAAAGTCGTAAGCACCTACGCAAATTCTTTACAGTCATTATTACCCTGCGTAATAAAGTATCTTTCTCCTAGCAAAGTTAACTTTAGAATAAATGCAAAAAACAAGAAAGCAGTAAAAAGTATCAAGGTTTGTTTTGTTTGTAAAAATAGTGGATATTGTGCGAGCTGGTGAGGAGAACACAGGTTCGGTTCCAGATTCCACCTCGGTTCCTCCAGGCGTTGTTTGGATTTGTAAAATTACATCATCAGTTCCTTATTCAATGATTGAGTCAAACGAGGTTTCTGATAGGAACTAGAGTAATACTGGACTTCCACAAGAAACACACTGATACACTGAACATAACATCACTATTTACTGTATAACAGCATTTATATTTCATCTTTTTAGGTTTATTTAGTATATTTAGTAACATTAATGTAAAATACACACACTTCTAAAACTGTTTTAAATATTATTTTCAGAAGTGCTTTGTCAAATAAGGTGCTCAAGTGCTTCTGAAAGCACTGGGTTACAAAACCCCAGGTGCTCAAATCTGCACCTGTCCTCTTAGAACAACAGTGAAAACAATGGAAGTATGAAATAACGCATATATGCAGTGAGAAAAACATGTTTATTTTAGATTATTATAGGAATCATCTCCAGACCTTTGACAGCTATGAAGCTCGATAGTGTCTCTGTATTACCATCCCCCTTTTCCTGCATTGCTCTTTTAATGCCTTTATGTCTTCTAAAGTAATTCTTCCAATCAAACTGTCCTTGCTTGTTTGTTTTTCCCCTCTAAAATCTTATCATTGCTTTCCCCTGTGTTAGCTTAATCTTACTCCCAAATCTCCTGGCTAGCATTAACAACTTTGGAGCGGATATGAGAGGATTAGCTTTATTTGGGCTCTGTTCTTCCAGCAGCCGGTGATCACCACTGACAGTCCTATTGATTTCCATTTCATCAGGGCCAGACTTTCTGTGACGTCCTAACAGCCAATAATGGTTGAGATTTTCAATATGCTCATAAGAAAAGGCCTGGTGTTGCTGAGGTTGGGATGTAAATGTGAGGGCCGGTTGTTTTTTACTGTATAACTGTTCTCTCATGAGGTGACGTTTCTCATGTTCTTCACACAGATCCTGTCTGATCCGAGCTCACCTCCTCAATTTTCACTCTAAATCTCTCCATTTCTCTCCATCTCTGAGGCTCTGAGAGTTTTCTTCTTTCCTCCCTCCTTTACAACTTTCTTTCAACTTTCTTTTCTTTTTTTTTCTTTTCATTTCTTCTTTTTCTTTTTTTGCATGCTGATTTTTTCCTTTTGTTATTTTCTATTTTTTTAATTGTTCCATTCTTTTTTAAACACTTGCTTTCCTTTTATTTACTTTTTTCTGTTGTTTTTGGATGCCTTTTTTCTGTTTTCTGTCTTCTCTTTGTTAAATTTTTTTATTCATTCATCACGTTTTAAGAAATCCCATTTTTATCTTTCTTCATTTCTTATTTTTTTCATTTTTCATTTTTCATACTTTCATTAATTTTTCATTCATTTCTTCTATTTTGTTGTTCTCTTTCATTCTGTAATCTTTTCTGTTTTCTTTCTTTCTTTTTCTTTGTTTCTTTCTTTACTTTTTTGTTTTTTTGTCTTTGTTTAATTTCTTCCATTGTGATGTTCTTTCTGTTTTCTTTCCTTCTTTTCTTTCTTTCTTTCTTTCTTTCTTTCTCATTTTGTTATTGTTTATTTTCCTGTGACTAAACCCTGTCAAGCCTCAGTTTGTCTTGTGGAGCCGCTGCACTGCTGAATCTTGTGTGAGAGTAAACGTACTGTGGAACAGGACTACCGTCCGACAGACTTGCTCAGCCTCTTTCACACAGACAGTGCAAGACTGTGTAAAGTGTACACTACTAGTCAAAAGTTTGGACACACCTTCTCATTCAGTGATTTTTTTTGTTTTTATTATTATTTTTTTTACATTGTAGATTAATATTGAAAACAAACAAAATGATGAAGGAACACATGACATGATGCAGTAAACAAAAAGGGTTTTGTAATAAGGAAATGATGAACTGCTGTTTCTTTTTACTTAGTTAAGTAGTTCTTGCCATAATGTGGAGTAGAACCGTAGTGGAACAGGATCACTAACTGTGTACTAACCCAACCATCACTACTGATGATCCCAAACACTACTGAACTCTTAGCAAAGAACACCTGTTAATAAACACAATTTCAGGTCAAGACTTCATTAGTCTGAGTGAAAAAGTGCTAAGAGTGTGCAAAGCTGTCATCAGAGTTATAGGTGATGTTTTCAATATTAATCTACAGTGTAGTCAATAATAAACCAAAGGAAATCATTGAACAAGCAGGTGTGTCCAAACTTTTGACTGGTAGTGTAAATGTTCAATGACTGTTGTGTGTATTTTGAAACAACTGAAGTCTTTATTGCTCATGAGTTTGTTTCAAGACTTAAGAACTCTTAACTGAGCTATACATTAAATGTTTTAACCCAACAAGCTTTACTTCAGTCTTTTAATGTGATGGTGCTCAAAGATCACTCAAGTCTGAATTTATGTCTTGTTTTATCTCACCTCTCACTCTCTCTCCCTATTCCTGGCTGTAACTCCTCTTCTCCTCAGGGACGAACTTTAATTTCATTCCTGATTTGCCTCCCTCATCTCCTCATCTGTCGCTCACTAACTGAGAGCCATTTCACTGCACCATCATCAAATAAAAACTTCATCTGCGTGATAAAGAAGAGAGTCAATAGTCAGTGAAGTGTGAAATCTCTGTCTACCTTTTTACCTCTCTTTCTCTCTCTCTCTCTACCTCTCTCTTCACCATTGGATTCCTGCTAACTGCTCATCACTGAAATGAAAAGAGGTCCATCAGGGCTGCGAAGCGGTGGTCTGTGGAGAGCCAGGCTGTTGGTTAACCTGTCTGTGTTGGGCAGAGGGTCAGTGCAGGTCAATATATTAAACTAATAGAGCTGAAGTTCTGACCTGTCGATTCCTACAGTAGCATTTTTCTGCATGTCTATGTATTTATTATTCTTTGGTTTATTATGATGTAGGGGCCCATGGTTTTGCAGTGGCACTGTTGTCTCACATCTCCAAGGTTTGGGGGTTTGAATCCATGTCCTGGTCTTTTGTGTGTGTAGTTTGCATGTTCTTCTTGTGGTGGCGTGGATTTCCTCTGGGGTGTCTGGTTTCTCCCACAGTCAGGTGAATTGGGG
>JBBIGB010000037.1:9278586-9292497 GCA_037577075.1 Alestopetersius hilgendorfi
GGTTCTGTAGTAGAGGCCACAGGGAGCCAGTGAAGGTTCTGTAGTAGAGGCCACAGGGAGCCAGTGAAGGTTCTGTACTAGAAGTCACAGGGAGCCAGTGAAGGTTCTGTAGTAGAGGCGTAGTGTGTGAGAATTTAGGAAGATTGAAGACTAACCTCACAGCTGCATTCTGAATCCGCTGAAGTGGTCTTGTTGCCTTCATTGGCAGTCCAGCCAGAAGTGAGTTGCAGTAGTCCAGCTTCGAGATGACCAGAGACTGGACGAGTAACTGTGTGGGTTCCATGGTGAGAAAGGGTTGGATTCTTCTGATATTGTACAGAAGGTATCTGCATGTCCTGGAGAGGTGGTCAGTGTGCGACGGGAATGAAAATTCGTCGTCCAACATGACACCAAGATTTCTTACCTTCTTTGAGGGAATGATAACTGAGTTCTCAAAAGAAACAGTGAGGTCATGGCTTAGTGATGGAACCCCTTTGATGAAAAGCAGCTCAGTCTTGCCTGGATTCAGCTTAAGGTTGTGGGCTGCCATCCAAGAGGAGATGTCAGCCAGGCAGTCTGAGATGTGGGTCGAGACCTGATCTTCACTGGAGGGGAAAGAGAGGATTAGTTGAGTGTCATCAGCATAAAAGTGGTAGGAAAATCTGTGTGAGGCTATTACATCCCCAAGAGAACCAATATATAGAGAAAAGGGAAATGTCCAAGGACTGAGCCCTGAGGTACACCAGTGGACAATCAGTGGACATCCAACTACCATCTCTGGTTCAAAATCCAGCATTAAGAATTTAGATAGTTGGGTCTGTCTTTGTGGATTAATTCATGGCATCGGGTTGAATACAGAGTTAAGCAATGTATAAAATTATTAGTTACCAGTGATTAGTTATTAGTGATATAAACTGCATTCTGAAGTCACCACCCATTACAGAATCTCCCCTTTCATGGCTGTTTATGTTTCTGTACAACACTTTTTTTTATATTTTCAGTGGTTAAAAAAGTTGTGTAACTGCTAGAAGTCATTCCCATAGTAAACAGCCTCTGAGATAGTTGCTGGACTCAAAAAAAAGTTCTTAGTATTGTTGTTTGCATTCAGAAACTCAGAAGCTCAGAGTCCCTAGCTCAAATACATCAAACCAGTTTCTTTTCAGCAAATACAGCTATTTGTTCTGCAGACTGCACCTAAAAGTGAATGTAGTACAGATGAATCTCTGTCTCTTCTAATGGACACAGTCATTACCGCTCTTTTTTTTGGGCTTTTTTTTTTTTGTTATTTACTTTAGTCCATTTTAATTGTTTGATCCTTTTAAATGAGTCATATCCAGTCACAGTGACCTTGTGATTGTTTCCTTAAGAATCTTTATGATGTTGAAATATTATGCTATTAGCTCTTGTCTGTTTATCTCAGTGCTCGTACGTGTGACTCGATAATTTGTTCCGCTGTGGTCTCTCCTGCAAACGTGAAGCTTCCTCTCCGGGCTCCAGTGCCCTTACGCTGCTTGATGGTGCTATTTAGACCCAGCGCAGGGTAATATGAGCAGGGATTAGGAATTTACCACCATGCTTTCCAGGAGCTGCTGCAGAATTTCAACACCCGGCTCTAGCAGCCAAGACTTACATTTTGCCCCTCTCTGCTCTCTTCTTCCTTGAGTAATATTTAATGTAATCATAAAAAAACCAAGGGTAGGTATAAGTCATTTAAAGACTGGCACTGGAGTGCAGAAAATCTCAGATTACTCACTAAATAGCAACTGACTTTTAGACTATTCTGCAAAAAATGTATTCTGCACCTTATGTATTTATTTCGCTGATGCTTTCATCCAAAAAAATTCAAGCCACTGTATCATGACCAACACATACAGTAGCATGGATTTCATGAGTTTTAGTTTTTGAGGTAGTAAATATTAGAAGATATGCACATAGAAGACATCTTCCAGAAGGTAGCTTATACTACCCAAGATGAAAAGAGCCTTGTGAATAGGGATGGGAGTGATGGCCAGCGTTCCTCAAAGGAACGCAACAGGCAAGAAGGAGCAGGTAGAGATGGGTGCAGATCCTGAAGTCACTCTTTAAGCTTGTAGTGACTTGAATTTGATCCGTACAGCCGCAGGTAGCCAGTAGATTTTACTGAGTGGTGTAGCCACTGTAAAGCTTTCACTTCACCTGGCCCACAGCACACTGGTCCAAAGTTCATTATGGTAGTCAAGATGGATGTAATTTTCCTTATGTTAAATGCACAGTGACCCAACTAGGTGCCCAATGTGACATGGCTGGCGAAAGAAATTGGTCTTTAATAATGAAAAGTTGGTTTCTTGCAACCCTGGAGGTCCGATATTGTGATTGGCTTGGATAACCAAAAAAGGTTTACTTGAATACGGCGTTCCTTCAGCAAAGTAGACATCTGAGCGACAAGCTGATATCTGTTCTGAGACTGTTGGGTCATCTAGTGGGCATGAGCAATGACCATTGGTGCTTTTCCACTGGCACAAAGAACTGTGGCATTCCACGAACAAATGTTTTTCCATTACAAATAAAACTCGCACATAAGCCATACCAGAGTTATCATGGCTCTTGATGGCAGGGCCAAAAGCAGGCCACAGCTAAGCTGTCTGTGTCACTGCTTTTGGTCAAAATTTTTTTATGACAGCAGTTTGACTTGGAAAGTGGCTATTGTTTATTCATTCATTTATTCTGTGCAAGAAACGGCAACAATGCAGATAAAAACTTACAACTGGGAGTTGAGGAAATACAAGCACTACTATATATCTGGTCTGAAGATATATAGTAGTTTTCTATAGTAGTTTTCCGCACTGAAAATACGTAGATGTGTACTAGGATGAACATCACTAACATGTAAGCTGGGTTAGAAATTGATCGAATTGCTAAACAATGTGGAGAAAATAGAACTTAAACAAGGTTATAAAGCATAAACGACTGCAATAATAATGGCAAAATTGCTGGGATACAATTCCATGACACAGTTTTGGGGCGATGACTGGCCTGAAACTGCAGGGAGAGAATTGCAACCATTACCGGGCTAAAAGCGTTTTCCCGTGGCATCGGTGTATGGTTTAGAGACAGCGCGTTTGTTGTATGCCTATGGAAAGGTGCTTTATGTAGCAGTGGTATGAAAAGCCAAGTGAGTAGATAATCAGATCCAAGAAGGAAGTGGTGTGTTTTGCAAGCAAAAGTGGTCCTAGTACTGAGCCTTGGAGCTCCCCTGTGGGAAGGTCATCGGATATGAACGTTTGTCCGTGCTATAATACACTGAAAGAACAACTGGTGAGGTTACATTCAAACCAAGAATGCTTTTTACCTGAGATGCCCTTATCAGATAGTAGGATGGTGTGATTGACTGTGTAAAAGGTTGCTGATAGGTCTTGCAAAATAAGCACCAAGGAACAACCCACAGCTGTGGCTGTTTTTAGTGCTTGTTACAACAAAGTTGTTTCAGAGGCCACTCTCACAGTCTCTAGTCATAATGATATATAAAAGTATATCACCACTGTCTTGCGGAAACCTCGTAACTCCACTTTTGGTCTTGTCTTGGTTGTTTTTTTTTTTTTTCATAAATCAGTACTATTGGTCAGTCTCCATGTGGGTCTGTAAAATTTAGAAATGATTAACCAATGAAAAGTGTTGAAAATAGCTTGGGATTAAATCTTTCCTCCACTGGACTCTACAGCTGTCGCCAAACCCTTGTAACTCCACCCCCTTGTAACTTTGTAACTCTACCCACTTGTCATCCAGCGGAGCCACGCAGCAGAAGCCATAACAGAGCAAAAAGCAATGACATCAATATTTAGCCTGAGTTTATGTGCAATCTCATACCTGTACACTACTTGTGTATTATAAAGTGAATTTAATATTTTATTTACTATATTAATAAAAAAATCTGTTTTCAGTTAAGACTAGTTGCTGTTTTTAACTCCTTTCATGAAGATGGCACTATTGAACCAGTCAGTAGCTAGAAGAACCTATTCAGTGATGCTGTAATTCAAAATTATCTCCTTGGAAGTAAAGTATAGCGACAACACAACTGAATACATTTTAAAAAAAGTATTTGACTTAATTGTTTCTGAGATGTTGATGCGGAGGAGGAGTGCAAGTAAACGGTAAGTTTGCAGGTTAAACATTTCCCTCTTATAACCATCAGGCTTCTGTAATTTTGTCAGTTCACTGGTCCAAGTTTTGAGCAAACACAGGCTAATCAACCATGTTAGACAAGCTGTAGGCTTTAATAGTGTTGTAGTCAGTTAATTGATCTCAGTTCATGTACAGTAATGTACAGAGCTCTGTCTAGACGTAATGTGGCCGCTAAAATCAATAAGGGCACAAACTCCTGTGTCCATATTTGCTGGTCAAAATCCACGTAAATCCATTTAAGAAAGTTTTTCAAAAACATTGGCAATACAACCTTACACACGGTTATATAATCATGTCTTAAGATGTTATACCAATTTTAATGACATAGTATTCGTTTATTTAGAATATAAATAGTTTTTTCAGTTTTCTGAAAAATAGCTGTTTTGGACATATGAGGTTTCCGCCCGACAGCGACAATATGTTAATGAATAATAGACCTTTCTCATGTAGAGAATTTGCTGTCCTAAATCAAAACCAGGCCATCAAATCTAGAGCTCAGAAAAGTACAGCTGTAGGCTAAAGCAACTCTGCGAGTGAGTCTTGTACCTGTGAGTAGCGGAGCATGTTTCAGTGCTTGTTGTTATTGCTGACATGCTTTGCCTTCAGACAGCTGTGCTTCACTTCTCACCCACTTAGCTCCAGTTAACTGCTCATACTAAATGATTAAAGAGCCCAGGCAGTGTTTCCCACAGCTGTGGTTAGTCAAGATAATGCACCTAAATAAGAGGACAGCAGCTGAGCTAGGGACTGTTATTGTGTGTGTATATATTTCCAGAACAGAGACCTACACTTGATTGTTTTTCTATCTAATAATATTGCTAAAAGTAAGGTAGGGTATCATTGGAATGTTATCAATTTTGATTCTGATTATGCTTATAGATTCTGGTCCTTATCGATTCCCAGTTTTTCAGAAAGATTTAAAAAAGGAAGACAAATGTTTAGATAAATATTAAGACCTAAATATTAAGATATTCTTGCAGATATTTAGTGTTTAGGAACCATTAAGCTGAAAATTGAAAGAAAAAAAATGGGCACCACGCACCAGGTAGTATATCATCGGTTGTAATTTGGAGCCTACTTTTTTGTTCCTAACCCTCATTTTTTGTTTCTAAATCATTATCATCGTGTGAGTAGACAGTATGGTTACTTACTTACTTAAAAGACGTTATTATGTTTTGATGTCAGATTGTCTTAGTTTCAGGTCCTTTGTGTCTTTTGTTGTTGTTGTTTTCTACCTACACCGCTGTCACTGAGGTGAGAAATGGGTGTTACACACATCCTGCAGAAGTGTGGCATACTTTCAGAAGGTAACAAGTCAGATGGAAATGTTTACTCTCTGCCACTTACCTCAGCAATAAGCCGCAATTTTCACTCAGAAATTGCAACCGGTTGAAAAGAAACATCTCAGAAACGTTATCGTCCACTTTTTCTGGTTTTAAAAAAATATTAAAGTAACTGGGAGCTCATATCAGATTTGATGACACGATTGCATTTTTTTTTACCAGAACTTTAGTTGGACCATGCAAACACCCTTCTGGATGATTTGAGTTCAGACATCATGTTTTGAAGATTCTAAAGGTATCTGCAGCTTTTTGAAAAGAGCTAGCGGGCCATCAGACACACCAGCTTCAGTTATCATTGATTCTTTTCAAGATGTTGATTTGTTACATACACAGTTCTACACGTACAGGGTAACCCTGGATACAGTCTAAAGTGACTGAACACACAGTGTGAACAATACGAAATTTAACCCATAAACCAGGTGAAGCAGCGGGCAGCCAGGAACACAGCACCCAAGGAGCAGTGTGTGGGGGCGGTACCTTACTCCAGGGACCCTCAGAGGTGCCACTGGCAGTCCTGAGAATAGAATATGTGCAATTGAATGTGTGTAAAGTGTCATTGTGTAAAGGGTGGTCATGGGCTTTTTAGTTAAATAGTGCAGAAGGCATTAAGGAGTGCTGTTGAGTGAATGTGAGGATTCAAGATTTAGCATTCTTTGTCACATACATAGTTATAAATAGTGAAATGTACCCCTGAGTCCATACAATAGAGTTACTATAAATTAAAGAGAACATTAAACGCTAGAAAAAAGTAATATTTCTACCTTTTGTCATTTCTGCCTTGTGTAAAGTATTTAGTATTTAGAAATGTGAACTATGAATAAAAAATGTGGAAATGTGTATGTATTCAAGTAAACATTACTAGTGTAAATAAGATATGAAATGTGCAAATATAATAGAATACAGTAATAGGTTAGGAAGTGGATCTCGCTGTGCATGTGTGTCGTGTGTCAGGAGGTGCAGAAGAACGCTTGAGGCTCTGTAGTGAACAGGACCGAGCGCTGCTTTTTATTTATTAATTTTTTCTTTTCTTTTAAGCCCCAAACAAGGAGGTTAATCCTCACCATCCCACATCTTGCTTACTGAATCAATGCCGACACACACACACACACGCGCACGCAGTTAAAGACCTGCGCCAAGTTTTAAACATATTTCTCACATTATTGGCTCACAAAAGCTGTCAGTTAAGTTGTCTGTCCACTTCATTTAACACTTACCGGCATATATCCAGTTGATCATGTTGCATTATAACGCACATAACCCCACAGGTTTTTTCGTCTTGAGTCTCTTGGGAACGTCACATGAAAGAGCAGCTGTTGGGGTCATGGCCTGATGTGGCGCTGACCTTTTCTCTGTCACTGCACCGGACCACTAGGCTCAGGGGGCAGAACACTTCACACACACACCATTTTGTGATTTCCTTTCATTAATTCCAGCAGTTTCCTTTCTAACCTGAAACGCCCCCTAAAATGGTCATACTATGTGTTCGTTAATATTGCACCCGAAAACATGTTTTGTTGCATAAAGAGCATAATTAGACCTGCTTAATTGTGTTAATTTACTTTGGTTAATTGTTTATAATAATCTGTAACGGCCATGAAATTGATGAGTGGATTTTATCTTTTTTTTCCACATATTTTCTGCTTCCTGATCCGTGACCTAAAACTCCTTCGCCTCATTTGCTCACATACAGCAGTGTGCAGCGCTGTGTAACAGGGACGAGCTAAACAGGGAAAACGACATTGGAAACCACTTGCATTCCTGTAATGTTTGTTTAATATTTAGAAGTCCTCAAGTGTTTTAAGACTGAGGTGTATTAACCCTCTGAGGTCCGATTTTTAAGTATTTCGTCTGACCAAAAACATCTGTGCCAAAGTGACAAATATTGTTATATTCAGGAAAACCTCAGCCGTAAATATATGCAAGTAAAGTGAATGTAATGAAATTCCTTTTTTTAATATTGTGTAAACATGACATGACCGACTATTAACTATTCAAACAAAGGAAAAGAATTGCACCCCAAATATATCTGAGCAAGACTATTTGAACCTTGTAAACATATGTCTTGGCTACAAAAAGGTTAGGAAAGCATTCAGCAATGTTATGTAGTTTGAATCAGACTAGGTACTTTTTCCTCTGTTCTTTCACAAGCATATTCATTATATTGGTGTCCCACACCTGTAACTTCCCCCTCCCCTGTCATTGTTATGTGATTGCTGGTACAACATACAATGTACCAAATGTAGTATAAATGAAAAAGAAAATATAAGTATAAATAAGTAAAAATAGAAAAGCTTACATTAAAAAAAGAAGAAATAAGTACCAACATCACAAATAGTATAAGTAAAAAAGAAAACACTGTATGAATATGTAAGTGGAAGTATGTAAGTATAAATAAAAATACATATGGGTGTGGTGTAGGCACATGTATGTACATTGTTGTTTTATACTGTTGTGCTTGAGAGTAGGGCTGGGCAATTAATCGAAAAGTAATCCAAATCGACATTCAGAACCTATAATCGATCAAATTTTTCCAGGTCGATTATTTCGATTACTTTCCCTTTAAAAACACGTGACCCCGCTCCGTTATGTTACGATATTCCGCAGACATGTCAAGCATGGAGAGCTTAAACACTGAGACAACTGAGCAACTTGTCAGTGAACTATGAGGGCAAAAAAGTAAAACAAAATAATCATTCATTATTCGTAATCGAGTTAAAATGTTAAATTATTCGAGATTTTGATTTTAGGCCAAATCACCCAGCCCTTCTTGAGAGACACCATCGACACCACGATCAAATTCACGGTATGTGTTCGCTCACATACCTGTCGATTCTGTTTAAAGCCAGTTAGCAGCCATTCTAGTGTTATTATTTATTTTCCAAAGCCACAAAAAGCCGCAACATAAGGATGGACGAGCTAATAAAACGGCTGTAAAACAGATATTAGGCTACTTACTCATCGGAATTGTGGAATTAAATTGTGGATTTTATTTGCATGTAAACTTTTGAAAAGCAATTGAAAAATTGATCCATCCGCCAAAATCAAAATCATATTACCTGGAGGAAACCACTTCTACTGTGAGTGCACAGACACTCCGAGACAAGAACAATATAAAATGTAGTATGAATTCAAAAATAAAACACTCCAGAAACACCCTGAAGCTGTCATTTTCCAACTTCGAGAAAACAGCTGAAACTGTATACTGTGTGTGTGTGTGCGTGCGAGTGTGTGTTTGTTACATTAGGCTTTATCGCCCATTTCTGTCGCAAATGGAAACAGTCCTAAGTTTTACTGAATGTTACTAAATGTTATTATAGTTAATTATTTCAAGTAGTCATGGTGTACACACAAAGCTGAGTCGTTGTGGACTGATTTTTTGACCTGTGGTTACATTAATGGATAAAGAGTTAGATCATTTGAAGGGTCAGTTATCTGAATACATGTATTATCCTGGATCATCAGTTTAATGATGACAGCAATGGATTGGCTTTTCGCGTGGGTAACGTTCCAAGAGCACCTGCATATAGTGTAAACCCTTAGTATGCCCCCAAATATGCTCCCAGAACTCCCAGTTTCATTTTAAACTCAGTTTAATGCATTACCCTTAAAGAAAATGTAAAGGTACACCAGTATTCGCCTCTTTTAATTTAAATTAGTGACCTTCCGAGTTGAGATATTAGGACACCGCGGCAAAGTGAACGGTTTTCGGGGAATAATCCCTGATCTACTCTGGCTAAAAATACAAATGAGGACTCGTTGGAAAGGTCTCCTGGAGATCAATCGAAATGTAGTATTTGAAGTGTCTGAGTGCTTGCAAGAAATCGTGCTTGGAGTGCAGGGGCTCAGCCCTGGTATGGAATTAGAAAAAAACTTCCAGTGCGACCTGTACTGTGTCGTCTAATGTAAAAACATCCAAAAAATATATATTTATTACCACAAAAAATCAAAGCGGAGGATATTTGCAGTTTCCACGTTATCGTGGGTATTTCCGTGTAAAACTGAGTTTGGTTTTCAAAAAAATCTGCGACTCCTGACCCGTGTAAAACTGGGGGTTACTGTATCACGAGTAGGTAATTGGTTCTACGATTAAATGGACCATGGACAGATTGTCTGTGCCTGTAGGTAGATCATCACTAAATTAATGGATATTTGATAGATGGTCAGTTCTTGTGACTGTATAGATTATTTTGAGATTATGATGTTTTATGATGAAATCAATGAATCATTAGTGGTAGACCAGTGAAATCAGTCAATTCTAATATATATTGGTACCATGACTAAAGGAGATCATTAGTTCTGTGACTATATTCTTATGGGTAGATCATTAGTTATATGACTAAATGAATTGATCATCGTGGGCAGCTCATCAGTTTTATGATAAAATCAATGAATCATCATTAGTGTTCTGTGACTTAATTAATATATCCTGAATAGGTAATTAGTTCTGTAACTGAAATTGTTATGGGTTGATCATTAGTTCTCTGACTGCTAAGCACCTCTGAGGTACCCTTGAGTAAGGTACCGTCCCCACACACTGCTCCCTGGGCTCTGTGTTCCTGGCTGCCCACTGCTTCACTTGGTGAAGGGGTTAAATGCAGAGGAAGAATTTCGTCCTGTTCACACTGTGTGCTGTGGTGTGTTTCCGTATGACAGAATGGTCACTTTCACTTCAGAATGTTTATGGCTTGATCATCAGTCCTATGCCAATTTAGAGTAGATCATCTGTTCTACAACTACATTTTTACAGCTAGATCTTTGGCTCTATGACTAAATGTACTATGAGTAGATAATCGGTTCCATAACAAAATTTTTACAGATGGATTCTCAGTTCTGTGGCTACATTTTTACAGGTAGGTCATCGATTCCATGACTCCATTTTTACGAGTAGATCACTAAATGGACCATGAGTAGCTCATCAATGTATGGCTGTGGTTTTACAGGTAGATCATAGGTTCAGTGACTACATTTACTATGAGTAGCTCCTCAGTGTATGACTGAAGACTGGTGGGTAGATCATCGGTTCAGTGACTAAATGAAGGGACTGTCAATGATATATCGTGCGTTTTATTAAGCCTCGCTCCAGCTTTGTTCTCCTGCCCCATGTTCTGAATGATTTCGATGACTTGTAATCCCTGTTTACCGAAGGGAGCAGCAAGGCTTACGAGAGCACCACCCAGAGCTCGTCGGCAGGCTGCCGTAAGCTCGGGGAAATCCCTGTGGAGGAGGCTGCTGCGTGGGATGCTAATGCAGCGTTTAGCTGTGAATATCTGCTTGTTCTTTTGAGTTTATCTGCATCCTGCCTGCCGCTGGCTTTTCTGAGTCGTGTTTGTTTGCGTGCATTCTTTCAACTTTACACTGTTGTCTTGCTAGATAGGCTCGGAGTAATCGTTCGCACCGTAGAGGACCTGACCTCAATGGGCTTTTGTACCGATGCAGCAGCAAATGCAATCACAGGCTTTCGGCCAGTAATCACAAATCACGCTGACCCGCCGACAGAGAGGGAGAGAGAGAGGCTTAGTTGTAATGTATGGTGTGTGTACTGTATTGGTGTATGGTGTAATGTGTGTCTCTCTCTCTGGTATAATGTTGCTCTCTCAACCTGTTAGTACTCTCTTCCATTCTTTTTTTCTTCATCTTGGTGGTCTCTACTTTTTTTTCAGTCACCTTGGTTTCCTTTTCCTTTTATCCGTCTATCTTTTTTCACTTTCTCCTTCCCCCTAATTTTTTAGTCCCTCCCTGTCTCCCTTCACCTTTATGTCTCTCTGTCCATCACTTTCATTTCATTTATTGCTCGTCTCCATCTACCTTCAGTCTCCTAGTGTCTCATTGTCTTTTTCTTCTCTCCCAGTGTCTTCTTTTTTTCCTTCATTCTCTCTTTCTCTCCATTACTTTTATCGCTTCCCTTTCCCCCTCCCTTCTTTTTTTTTATCCTATTTTTTTTAGTTTTTCCATCTTTCACTTTTTCCCTTTGCCTTTCAGTCTATTACTTTTTTCATAATGTTTGTTTCTCTGTCCTTCACTTTCATTTCATTTATTGCTCTTTCTGTCCTCCTACTTGTGCTTTTGTCTCTGTCTACCTTCAGTCTATGTTTCCTCTCCTTGTCTTCCTTTCTTTCTCTCTCTATCACAATCCTTGTGTGATTCTGTCTTTATCTTTATTTATCTATGAGTTCTTTTTATGTTCTGTTTTTCATCTTGCTCTCTTCATTTTTTTCTGTTCCTCTCTCTCTCTATCATCTTTTTAGTGTTCTCTCTGTGCTGGTGTTTTTGTTTCTGCTGTGTAAGGTGCAGGTTGTATGTGTGTTGGGTGGTGTGTTGTGTGACTGTCATGCTTTGGCCTTTCATGTGAGGGGGATGGATTTAGGGGTGCTTTTTGGGAAGTGTGCCACAGTCAGAGTGTTAAAAGCAGAATAATCCCTTTAAAACTAGGATTGGCTCAATGTTGGAGCATGGAATAATGCCATCTTTTAGTGTGTGTGTGTATGTGTGTGTGCGTGCACCAGGGCTAGGACCATGGAGATAATCATCCAAATCAAATTCCCGCCCAACAGGATTAGCTCCCCTTCCCGCCATTGGATTACAGGATCCTCCAGTGCGGCGGTCCTGAAAGCCCCCCGTTACTATTCAGAGCTTTGATTACAGCACAACCCACCTCTTTCTTCCTGTCTCTCATACCAGTGTTGTATCCCATATCAGCATTGTACTGATTTTTTCCTTTCTGAGACCGATAGAATGATTTTAATACTTCAGTGTATAGTGTCCCACAGTGCAGACATTGAAGTGCAGCATCTCACTGGTGTGTTTTGGTACATTCTAATGTGTTTTAACTGCTGATGAAGCTACATATTAACTCTTCAGTGGGATTTTTTAAAAATAGTTCTGTTCATTGCTGTGAGATTTTTGCTTGTGCACGAATATTTGACACTGAAGTTTGACAGTACATTACATTTTCACTCCAGTTACGCCACCTGACCACAGTGCAGCTATACATCTCATCGATGAGACAATGTTTGGAGTCATCCAACATGGTTATGTTTATTGTACAAAAGCACAAGCTTTGGTTGCTATGGTTACAGTGGCATAGTAGTTATGAGGGAGATAATAAATAACTAAACACTTGGTAGTTTGTGGGTGAGGCCATTGTTGTATGTCAAGTGGCTCAATAGTTGCACAAAAAGATTTATTTTACAGTGTTGCAAGGCTGCGTTTCTTCATTGCGTGTAGTGCTCTTAAGTGTCCTGCGCAGCTCTCCGTGCATAAGTCGGTGTGTAAGCTGTTCAGACGCAGCCTGAGTTCTGAGTTTAATGCGATTTTGTTATGGATCGACTGTCAAAAAAGTGTAAATATAAAGCTAAGTGTAAAGACAATGGCTGTAATATCGAATCTTCATTAACTTGTGGTGTTACGCGCTGAAGGGTTAATGGCATTTCAAGATATCTTTAGACTTGGCTTTATATATATGACGCACCAAGTGATGGACGGAATGCCTTGCAGGACACTCGAGCTCCACACACAACTAAGAAATAGACTCTCCATGTATTGAGCAATGTTGTATAACAAATCTTTACACTTTGTGCAGCTATTAAGTAAACAAAATGCATCACAAGGAACACCGGCAAAGCAATTTCTTTCCATACATGCTTTTATAAAACATCTTTGTCAAGTATTTATTGTCCTCCTATAACTACCATGGCACTATAACCATAGCAGTTATTCTGTAGAACAAATCAAAATCAAACTAGTGACACCAACAACTTTCAAGCTGTCATGCGGCGCAACTAGAACGAACACAAGAACAAACAGAGTAATGGACTGCCGAACCTCAGCATGGAACGCTTGCGCAGCAATGAATAAAAACCCTGGTCACTAAAGGATTAAGATTTTCAGATGTTCCGTTTTTCCTTTTTCATGTGTCTAAATGTATAGTGACTATATTGCATTAGTTTCCTTTTGTGATTCAACATTTGTGCCATATACACTGGGGGCAATAACTGATCAACTTATAATAATAAAAATGGGCAGATTCTTCAAATCAGTTTTATTTCTATAGGCCTGGATTGATTGTGGTGATGGGTCAGTCGTAAATGGGCACTAATGGTGCAATAATCAGGCGGTGAAGCGTTTTTACTCCCAGCGGAGCTGCTCTTCTCACTTAAACAGCCAGAAAGCTGCCAAAAGCCAGATGTGACCGTATTTGGTGTGGAGCACAGGAGCAGAGGTAAACACTGAGATTAAAGGGTTTCAACTGTTGAATCTTCCACCCTCCTCGTGTATGTGTGTGTGAGAGAGAGGAGGGGGGGAGGGTGAGCTCTGATGAATGATACTCACTGCCAGTCGCCGAAAGAATCACAATATTTCTTCAGATTAATCTCTGCTGTCTTTATGGTTGGCACTGCAGGGAACGCAGGCTTTTGTTTTTAAAACACACACA
>JBBIGB010000037.1:9406504-9419615 GCA_037577075.1 Alestopetersius hilgendorfi
AGAGACAGAGACAGAGACAGAGACAGAGACAGAGACAGAGACAGAGACAGAGACAGAGACAGAGACAGAGACAGAGACAGAAGTTTGTGTGGTGCTCTTTGTTTCACCTCCTGTGAGAGGAATGGGATGAGCTGCGCACAGATCACGTTCAACCGCTTAGCAATCTCCGTCTGTGTGTGTGTGAGAGACAGAGAGAGAGCGAGAGAGATCATCAATCAACACAAGAGATTATGACTTGCTTTCACACACACAGCTAGTAAATATTTCAGCTCTCCACATCTGGTTAATGCAAATAAGAGCAGGGGGGCAGAAGAAAGAGGAGAGAGGACAGTTGGGATAAAAGAGGGAAGAGGAAGTTGAGCATCTCAGTGCTGGGGGTCAGAGCAGAGTTGACCCTCACCGCAGCTGAACCACCAGACAGAGCTCAGGACAACCACCTAAGGCACCATCATGTGTGTGTGTGTGTGTGTGTGTGTGGTTTTATACTGCCATTCATTAGCAACCCAAACAGCACAGACCATAATAACCCAAATACAGATTCACTCCATCCATATTTTTCTCAGCTATTTGTCTTGCTAGCAGCTAGGGACCTGCAATAATGCGCATGCGCGCGCACACACACACACGCACCTCGAAGCTACAGTACCCTAGCTCAGCATGAAGTATCCTTCCTCCCCCAACTCATCTCTTTCAATCAGTCCATCCCTTACCTTTCCTCCATCTAGCCATCTATACTTTCATCCTTTAATTTTTCATCACTCTCCCCAGGGGAGCACAATGATGTCTTGTTTAAGAGCACAGTAACTACTAATGACATCAGAGAGGCAGAGAGAGAGACAGACACAGAAAAAAAAAAAGAGGGGAACAGAGAGGGCGAAAGGGGAGGGGGAGAAAGTGGGGGAGCAATGAAGAAAGGGGGGGAGGGGGGACCAGAGGACGCAGGAGGAAGGGGGCGGGGGGAGCAAGAGAGAGCGCGAGAGCAGTGACCTGATTTAAAGTGAAATTCAGCACAGCCCAAACGTCTGCAGGAGAGCATGGAAGGGGGGCAGGGGGAGGGTGGGGGCAATAATAAAAAGCAAGGAAGGTCAGGAAATGCAGATGAAAAGCACACATGTGCACGCACACACAGGCACACACCTCCCTTTACACATCGAATGAGTGTGTGTGTATGTTTTGCAAGCACACTGTTTGCAGATCCAATCAGCATGTTTGCTGACAAATTTCAAAGTTTAAACAGATTTCAACCCGACCAAGTGTGCTCAATTTTAATAAAAATAAATAAATAAATAAAAAAAGCACCGTGAGAAACTGAATCACAATATAAAGCTATTAACCCTTTAAAATCACATTAGAAATCCATTCAGTCTTTGTCCTCTTTAAGTCAATACCATCTGCCCTCAGTTCATGCGAGTCCATGTTGTTCATGACAAATGGTTCAGTATGTGGAACCGGAGTGTTCTATGTGCACCAGTGTTTATTACTATATAAAGAATCGCCATGCCCCTGTTACTGCTGAATGCAGTAACAGTCTCAGAGAGTGCTCAGACATCCAGAATACAATTTTTAATAGATTGTATTGCAATAGATCGCTATAGAAAGGCTTATTGTTGATATGTTTCATCAGAACAACAATCTCTGACACAGCACAGTCCTATTCATACATTCTCTGCTCAGAAATGTGCACTAAGGGTAGCTAATTTTATTTTCAACCAATTTCAGTGTATTTACAGAGTCCATCTCACCTGTTTGTGCATCTCGATGTTCAGGCCGTAGGACATCTCATAGTACTGAAATGCAATAGACAACAGTAGATTTCAGTTAACATGGTAGTGAATACTGCAATGATTTAAATGAGGAGTTTAGCCTTGAGGGTCATTGGGAGAAATAAAAAACAATACAGGAAAGCAGTTTCATTAAATGTCATAATATTTAGTTTTATCGAGTTGTTAAAGTTGGAATGCTGTGCTCTCTTCATGGTGAAATATGAAACTGGTCAGTGTGAACAGAGATATGATATATACATTCATACATTTCTGAGAAGTCGATGAATAAGCATGGATCAGCATATTGCTTGCCTTTATTTGGCCACAGCTGAATAACTGCAAGCTTGTTATTAAGTCCCTAAAAGATGTACACAGTTATCAGAAAGAGGAGGACTGGACACTCGTCACAGATCTTTAGGAGTTTAAGGGGTTAAAAGTGAGTTCAGTTCCACATGGCTCGCAGCACTCAGTGTGAGGAGCCAAACCTAATCAGAACCGGGTAAAGCGGTCAGAACCACCCGCAGCGTGGTCAGCTGGCTGCTAAATAGCGACCTGGCAGGGAGAGAGAGCGAGAGAGAGAGATGATAGAGAGAGCGAGAGAGAGAGAGAGATGATAGAGAGAGACAGAGTGAAAGAGTGAGAGAGAGACAGAGCGCGCGCGAGAGAGAGAGAGAGAGAGAGAGAGAGAGAGGGAGAGAGAGAGAGAGAGAGAGAGAGAGAGAGAGAGAAAGAGAGAGAGAGACAGAGGGAGAAGACAAGAAAGAGAGAGAGAGAGAGACAGAGACAGAGTGAAAGAGCAAGAGAGAGAGACAGAGAGAGCGAGAAGACAAGAAAGAGCGAGAGAGAAGACAAGAGAGAGACAAAATACATAAGAAAGAAAGACAGAAAGAGTCAGACACACACACACACACACACACACACACACTTGTAAAAGAAGCCATCCTGACAGCTGCCTGTTGTACTCTACAGCCTTGCCAAGAACCAACACTGTTGCTAAGCAACTCCCAGACTCCAAAAATTATGAGCCAAAAAAAAAGGAAAAAAAAAAAGGCGAGAGAGAGCCTGCGAGAGTGCGTGAGCGTGAGAGCGAGAGAGAGAGAGCACGCACAAGAGAAAATGAGCTGAGCCGTCTGGGAGGGGCAAGTGCCAGACCAAGCACATGGAGCAGCTCTGGCCTGGAAGAGCAATGGGCTGTGTAACACCTGAGCGTGTGTGTGTGTGTGTGTGCAATTTTTTTACAGGTTTTTTCTCATGCTCCCTGATGCTAAGTGAACAAACACAGAAACCCTGGTTTTCACTGCAGGGGCTGAAACTGATCTGTACAGCTGAGAGAAGACGAATCACATTGATTTGAGAAAAAAACCTTTTACACACTGGTTCGCTCTAAAATATTCATCAAAGAAACTGCCTGTGTGTGTGTGTGTGTGTGTGTGTGTGTGTGTGTGTGTGTGTGTGTGTGTGTGTGTGTGTGTGTAGAACTGCAGGAAAATCAGAGATAAAATTCTATCAAACATTAAAATCACCACAACGGTCCTGATTTGCACAGGGCTTTTTTGGATGGTTGAATAGCAGTAGGTTATTCACTGTACTCTAAACAAATAAAAGTGTGTGTGTGTGTGTGTCTGTCTGTCTTACCATCACATAGTGCCTCTGAATCTCTGTCTTCTCTGTAGCCAGCTTCTCACACTCCAGCTTTAGGCTGTAACACAAAGCAGAAAAGTACATTTCAGTTCCACACAATTCAGTTTTTGATGTCTCAACACTGAGGCACCACAGTCCTCTGTAACACACTGATTCCACCATCACACACGGCTTCAAAAGTCTGGAGCTTGAAGAGATGGTCTGGTCAGAAAGCTCGCCACTCTTCTTCCCCTTAATCATACTTGGATTAAATTAAGATATACATAGTGTCTGAAGTTTATTCTTTAGTTTGCACTGGAAATACCTGGCTTATATCCAGTACTGTGCAAAAGTCTGAGGCTCCTGTGCAGTCTATATAAACCATTTATCTGCTCAGTGAGGGACTTTCTGCCAGCAAAAACTCAAGCTAACATTAGAGTACGACCTTACAAACAAGAAAGCGTTACTCTAAAGACTGGTTTTTTGTGATGATATTTTGGAAGCAACACAGGTTTAATTCCAGGTTCACCTCAGTGCCCCTGATTTAATCTAATGAAGGATCGATTGAGCTGAACCAGGTAGGAAAACTACAATGTAATACTCTGCTTCCAACTGGAGAAGTCTTAAGTAAACGATTATTGATTTGTAGGTATGTCTGTGTTTTGCTTAATGTATTAAAATTATTATAACAGATTCTAATATTGCATTTTAGACATACTGCTCAGCTAAACAAAAATACATTTATCTGGTGTCTAAGACTTTTGCATGGTACTAAAGCTGACAAGTAATCAGCAAAACTGCACACTCTTCCAAATGATCCTTCACTTTAATGTTGTTTATCAGGTTATCAGTCATAGGTTTGAAAATCAATATTTCCGTGACTTCAGCGTTCAACGTTCTCGCAACCATCATGCATTAGAGCAAGTCAGATGCCCACCCCCACCCTTATCAGAAGACAACTTGTTTGGAAAAAAGCAGATGAAAGGAAGAAAGATGAAAGGAAGGAAGCTTGAAAGATTTTTAAGTAGCTTCTAGATTGTTGCCCTTATCTGAAAAAGTCTCTTCTAAAATGTAAGTAATCCATTCCAGAAAACTCTCATTTAGAGCTGATCACATTTGCTTTATAACTTAAAACACAAGAAAAACGTATAATTTAAAACATATACGTAGTTCATATTTCTTACTTCAGTGTGTGTGGATTGTGAAATACATTTGCCGTTTCACACACTGTACTGATGGACAAAGGTGCACTGAATGACACCTGAATGTCCATTTCTTTAAACACTAGTTCGTCATACTGCAGCTTCAAAGACCACAAAATCAGGCTCTAGATTGTGGAAAGTGTGTGATGACTTTGAAAGATGCTAAACTGACGTTTAAGACTTTATTACTTCTTAAGCTCTTCATTCCAGGGGACAAAAAACAAAACAAAAAAAAAAACAAATGAGGCAAACACTGTACAGGAAAAACATTGGGGCACCTCAAACATTTTAAATATTCTCATTCAAGCTCCTGGGGTCATTTTGGGAGACAGAGCAAATGCAATTTTTTTCATGCTGTTCGCGTTAATTAGGAATGGAGGGATGGAGTCTTTTAGTTATCTTTTAAATGACTTTCAATTAAAAAGCTCCATTTGGGCCCCCCTGAGCAGGGTGAAGGATGGGGTCTGAGTTTTGTTTGGTGCTCAGTTCACTGTATGAGCTGCCCTTGACTGTCGAGCCCCGTGGCGATAATAATCCTAAAAAGGAAAACAGAAAAAAAAAAAAGGAAAAAAGAATCCCAGCAAAGTCATTCAATCAAAGTTCGAGACAAGCTGCATGACCCCGAAATCCCACTGCACTGCAAATCCTTCACTGGGTGACAGCTCATCGATGTCCTCTACAGCACAGACTACCCACCCATACACAACACCATCAACCCCCCCCCCCCCAAACACTACCCACACGCACTCCCCTCACTGTATTTCAGCCGCTCTCCTGACGTCGCTGACTTGTTTGCCAGCACTAGATTTATGCGTGCCGAGCGCGAGGGCCTGGGAAAATTAGAATATGATTAATACTGCGACATTACGCCACTGCAACAGGTAATAATGGCACATCCGCTCCCCTTCTGCAGGGCTGTGCGGACGCCGATAATTGACTCATTTATCACCACTGATGGGGGGGTGGAGAGGGGGGTAGGAAGAGAGGGAGGGGGGGATGAAGGGGGGGAGGGATTAAATTCATTCCCCTGATAGATTTTATTACTGTGGAATTGCCTCGCTGTAGAAGTCGCCCGCGTTGCAGGATTTCCGCCAACTGACAAATCTATCAGTGCACGTTCATACACACCAGCTTTCCTTATTTATTTCCTCTCTCGCTCCATTTGATGGTCTCTGCACCATGTGGCTATGAATGTGACTTCTGAAAATTCAGAACACGTCTGAACACAGTGTGCAAAAACACTGGGCCACGTGCTAAAGACAAGTGCAAATCTAAAAACAAAAATGATTCCAGTCACTGTGCAAAAGTCTAAGGCACCTGTGCAAATTGTTTAAAGTGTGTGATGGTGTCTTTCTGCCAGCAAAGGTAACTAAATGCAACAAACAAAAAAGGCAGTAAAAATATGAAAATTTGTTTAGTTTGTAAAACAGTAGCTGATTGTGTGAGCTGATGAGGAGAACACACGTTCAGTTCCAGATTCCTCCATCAGCAGCTCCTGATTTAGTTTAATCAAGGACTGATCGAGTCAAACCAATACTGGACTTCCACAACAATCTATGGATATAATGTACAGATCACTATATACTGTGTAATGTTATGTTTTATTCAGTACTATTATACTGGTCTAAATATTTTCACAGGTGTCTAAGACTTTTGCACAGACATGCGTGTTCATATTTCCATTCTAATATTTTAAAGTTGTGGTTCTTACTGAATGGCCGTCTCAGCAAGTGTAACTGTGTGAAATGCAGCAGTTTATGGGAGGTGGAGGGAGTAGCAGGGAGTTCCCTAGTCCTGTTTGAACTAGTGAGAGGAAGGAAAGTTAGGAAACTTAACATACCTCAAAATCACGCACAGCCCTAAAGCACTAAACGTGCGTTGGAGCAGGAGGAAACCTGAACTACATTCACTAACACTATGAAGATTCAATGTGGGATGACAAAATTGATAAACAGAACGACTAGAAGATAAATCAGAAAGCTACACAGCAAACAGCTTGACAAAAATTGGGAAATTAAGAGTCATCTGGGGGGGCTCCTGCATTCTGGCAGGGCTGTGATTGTGGCTCATTACAGCTGTGTGGTGGTCACTGGGTGTGTAAAGTACACATGGGGCTGCGCAGCCCTATGACCATGTGATTATGGGATCGGAAGTGTGTGGAAAAAGGGGGTTCACACACGCACGCACACACACACACACACAGCCAAACACACAAACACAGAGACAGACAGGGAAAGAGAGCAAGACAGAGAGAGAGACAGAGAGACACACACTTTTCAATCTCTTGCAATGACAGCAGATAAGATGTGATCTGTGGAACAAATCGGCGACCTGCCAGCACCCTGACAGCTCTGTCAGCACAGCAATGTTATGCAACAAACACACAAAAACACACCCACACACAAGTTGCAGCAAAATGAAAAGATGCTGCATTAATAGAATCGCAATTAAAACTTTTGAGAAATCAAACATTTCATAGGTTACTGATCTCTCTTCAGTCTTACTTTGTACACGTACACACGCACTTCTTTCTGCACAGAACCATTTGCTAAGAAATGAATCAAATGATCAAAAATGAATCTTTCAGTGAATGAAGTGAAGTGTATGAACCACATTGGCATCAGTGTGCTGCTACAAGACCAAAACAGTGTGGATAGGTCCAGTTAAGTGTTCCTGGTTGTGAACCAAACGTATCGTGTTCATTAGTAGTAGCAAAATACCACGTTAACACTTCCGCCCTCTTCTCTGTGGCACTGGGTGAAGAGTTTTGGAAAAACAACATTTACTGCAGTTCGGTCAGTCTTTCGTGATATGTATACCGCGCATGTTGATATCGCGATGACAGTAAATTTGCGATATATTGTGCAGCCCTACTTCACATATCGCACAGAGCCCCCACTCATGCCTAAAGACAAGATGCCAAATAAGCCCCTCCACCAACCTAAACACACACACACACACACACTCTAATCCAGCAGACATACTTTAAAGAGCATTTCCACATAACCACCACTTACACATGTTCCCCACACACACACGGGTGTGTCTAGACCACACAGACACACGCTGCGCAAAACTCAACCACAAAAACTCCACGTTGTACAATAAAGACGTCACATCAAGTTCTTATTCACAGAGAAAAACTCTGCCAAATCCCATAGAAACAAGCAGCAGTCTCAAGGGGATTCAACAGAGTGTGTATGTCTACACACACACACACAAAAACACACACTTTTCTAAGCCACAAGTGTGTGTGCGTGCGTGCATGCGCGTGTGTAGGGATGGGTCGAATGAGGATCATTACAGTAATGAGAGCCTTGTGTCTGTAGGCTCTCTGTGCCTGCTGATTAGAAGGCCTCATACAAACATACTCACACATGCAAAAAACATGTGCAGCAAGAGGCATGCGACACCACTTGGCTTTGCTCTCCGTGTTTTAGAGTTAGAGCTGTGGTTCATGTTTCTTCTTTCCAGTTCATGCAGCAAACCAGCTGGAACTCATGATTAGTCCATTAAACTCCATTCAGTTCAGATTTATGTCCTCAAACCAATTAGCAAATGGCTCTTATTCTTTTATCATTTGGTCGTTTTCAAAAAGTGTTTACTCGACTAGTATTCAGCAATTTACCCCATTACCACTATGATCAATAGCATCAGCCTTAGTGCTAGATCTCGCACATCATTAGACAGCACCCATTCAGCTCACCTCATCAAATCGCTTTACCTCCGTCTCTTTCCTGTCCCCTAATCCAACAATCAGACTCAGGCCTCAATCGACAGAGCTAAAATTAAAATCTAAGCCATGTAAGCTATGTATAGCTGAGATCTGGCTGCACCAGTTTGTGTGTGTATGTGTGTGTGGCGCGTTTCACCTTAGGACATGATTAACACCACGGGGGGGCTTGGTTATGACAGACAATGCCTGACTCTGGAGCTGGGATAAAATGAAAAGCCTGAAGCAGGCCAACGGTAATCTGTTCGTCTGACCTAAAGGAGAGCAGAAATTGAGAACTGCCTCATGGCTATGACTGCAAGTAACAATTATTTCTGCAAATGATTTTTCAAATAATTTTTTAATCAAATAAATAATCATTATGCTTATTCTGATTCATCCTCCTCCTCCAGATACCATAATTTAAAAAGGGTTATCTGCACAGTGCCCATTTTATTCTAAAACAAAAAAAAACAAAAAAACAAACAAAAAAGAAACACCCCAGTGCCCCCTGTGCTTCCTGCAGTGTAGTACAATCTGTCAATTTGCCAATGAGCATCGTAACATATAGCAAGCCTTTTTATTTTGAGGCTGTCAGTCTTTTTTCTAATATTGATGAACCATCCAGCAAATATCTTTGGCTTAAATGAAAATTCAGGACACACTGGGCAGGAAACCAGAAAGAAAGCTGACACTATATTCCATAAAACATGATTACTGAATATAAAATACAGTAAGCGTAATGAAATCCAACTTTCCGAAAAGCAGAACAGTTGGTCATTTGAGGCAATGAATTGCACTATTTTTTAGTTAGAGTTTTGGCTCATTTGTGAAATTTTCATTACTTCAAATACTGTGGCAACAGATGGTGCTGGGTGTGCTGATGGAGCGTTTCCTTCCAGCTTCTGCTGGTTTGATGTTTTCTGCCTATTGAGCGCTTTCCAAATACTATGAAACCTGTTGCAGAGAAGTTACTGAATTTGATTCCCAACTGAATAGTGACTTCAGATCATATCTAATGTCCATCACAGAAATAGTTTCATGCAGCCGACCATTTTTTACTGTTCATGTAATACTGCACATATTGTGTTGACACTGGTGTGCATTCTCATTCGCATTTTCTATGTGATTTTCAATGTCTTCATAAAGGAAAAGCTTGTTTTAATTCATTCTAAACACCGTTTAGGATTTAGGGGTTTTCTTTTCAAATTGGACTTTGGATAATGGGATCAGGGCCACAGATTTTAGAATCATTCAGACACGGAGAAGATTTTCAGTTGAGCCAGTAAACATGCCTTCTTTCTCAATACCGTCGAGAATGATTTGACTTTGCTGACCAATCGCTGCCATGCATTTTTACTGAAACTGAAATCAGATGTCAACCAAAGCATGATATTAACAGAGGAACATCAGAGCTTTGGTTTAATAGCTGTATATTTCTTCTTTTTATATTTTGTCAATGCATGGCTTTGAATTTCAGCAGACTGCGTGCTTTGGCTACGTACCGAGGCCAAAAGAAAGTACTGTAATGCTGGAATTACAGTGGGGCTATGGCCAGATTCAAATGTCTGCACAAACTTGGAACAAACATTTCTTTGAAATATTTGATTGCAGGAGGCTGAATGACAGGTCAAATAGTCTCAAAACAGTGTGTGTGTCTGGCAGGGAGCAGACGTGGGGCTGACACAAGCATCATTGGAAGATATGCGCAAAATCAGCAACCATTAGCACGGCTGGGCGGCTATTTGGACAGAGAGCCTTTGATTTTATTTGGCCGAGTGTTCGATGCAGGAGCAAAATGAGGCCCAACAATGGGAGTCTGGGGAGAGGGTAGGTTTGCCTGCTCTGGCTGGAGGACTCAAAGCGCCGGGCGTGTGAAGGTGTGCCAAGAGAGAGGAGGCAGAGCGCTGGGGGACAGGGGAGGGAGAGGGAGGGGTTGCAGGACACCAGCACGGTCCCACATATCCCAGCCAGTCATGTCTGCTCTGGCCACATTCCTCAACATCACAGTGCACATCAAACATCCACCACAAGCCTACAGAACCAAAGGGTGGGGGTGTGGGTGCGTGAGAGCGAGCGAGCGAGCGAGCGAGAGAGAGGTGCAAGGTCTCATCACATAGGTTTTCTAACTAAAGATGATCTAACCTAGAGTCCCTAGATGTTTTCCAAGAAAAAATGTTCTTTTAATAAATACAACAAAGGGGCTAAACCAGTCTTTTATTCCAGAAAAAAAAATCATTTCTGTCTAATACAAACAAGGTTATAAAGCCTAGAGTAATTAGTTACACTGATGAACCATTGTAACCAATTACTCTAAGCTTTGTAGTCAGTATTTACAATATTACAATTCTGGGGGAAATAAGAAATAAAATGAACACTGCTACAGTCTTACCTGCCAGTTATCTGAGGAATTTTTCTCTAAGGCTTTGTTCACACTGCAGGGTAAATCGGATTTGTTCCCTAAATCTGATTTTTAGACTGGAGTGTTCCGATTTAGAGTAACAAGCGACAAAATCAAATTTGTAAGGTCAGACATGCTCGCAACAGTGCACGCATGAGTATGCTGGCTAGGGAAAAAACTCTTGCATTTTTGAGTTTAGACATGCATCTCTGTAAAACTGAACAAAATAATGTGTCGTAACATTAAAAGCACCTGCCTAATACTGTGTAGGCCCCCCTCATGCCACCAAAACAGCTCTGACAGTCACGGCATGGACTCCACAAGATCCCTGAAGGTGTACTATGGTGGGGCCACAGTAACGGACTAGTTTGTCGAGCACAGCCCACAGATCCTCAATCAGATTGAGATCTGGGGAATCTGGAGTCAAATAGGCACCCTGAAGTTCCTCAAGCCACTCCTGAACCATTTCTGCAGATCTTTTCTCTGGATGTGATGCACATCCACCCATTAGTTACTCCAGGCTTCTATTGCTCACAATCCCAGAGAAGGCAAGTTTGTAGTGCCGGGGTTGGCATGGGGACTCTGAAAAGTAAATGCTGATAGAAAGGAGTTCATGCTGCAGAGCAGTCAGTCATTTGTGCTACAGCTCTTCTGTGGCAGAGAATCAGTCGAGTTAACCTTCAATGCTCCACTACCCTAATGTTATTTCACCAATTGTCCTTTCTTGGACCACTTTTGGTGGGCATTAACCACTACATAACAGAAAAACAGACAAAACCTGCCATGCTGGAGAGGCCAGATTCAGTGGTCTAGCCCTCACAACTCAGATCTTTACTCTCGCCCATTTTTCCTGCTTCCAACACATCAGCTTCAGTAACTGACTGTTCACTTGCTGCTTTCTAATATACCCCACCGCTTTATAGGCACCACTGTAATGACAATCAATGTCAGTCACCTCTCAGTGCTTTTAATGTTGTGGCTGACTAGTGTACATTACTGTCTATTCAAATTTGAGTTATTATATGTGATGTGCAGCACATAAAAGTTTCTTATTGAAAATAAAACACTGCCCCTGAACGAGGAAAAAAAAAAAAATAAAAAACACATGAAATTAGATCTGACTGGTCAAAATGAGTCCAGAAACTCCAGAAATCTGAATCAGATTTCAGACCGCCTGCAAATGAGGCTTGAATTTGAATGGAAAAGGACAGATTTCTTGTGCCTAAGAAAAATTCTCCTGTCCGAGTCTAAGCCCTCAGAACCTTTATACTTGATATCCACATAAAGAATCCTCTGTGAACTTGGTCCTCCCAAGTGAACAACATGGTGTAACAAGTGAACACTTTGGTTGTAGTTACATGTGATATTAATTTCTGTTCCATTCTGCGTAGACATTATTTTCATGTCCAGTCAGTTTAAAGTATGCCTGGTTACTGCAGACAGAGTTTAAAATAATAGTCACAACATTAGTTCGATCTCTGCCAGAAAAGATTTCTTACTCGACGTCACAATGAAACAGAAGCCAAACTTCAAACATATGTTGTCTTTAAGTGAACGACGCTTCTACTTTTTCAACTTATAGCAGTTTTAACCTTTTGTTGCAGTTCAACCACCAACAAAAAAAGCTCTGATACAGCTGATGGCAGTTTAGGCCTTTTGTTTTTTTAAAGGAACTGGATGGTACCTGTGATACTGGGTCTGGAGGAACTGGAATTCCTCTTTGATGCGGTCCAGTGTCTCGGGGTAAGTAAGCTTCAGAGACTGGGCTGTTCCTGAAGCTGCAGCTGCTGCTGCTGCCGCCGCGGCCGCCGCTGCTGAGGCTGAGGACCCAGGCGGTGGCTGGAGGGGTGCCTGTGAGAAAAGCAGAAATGGTGTCAGGGAGGGTTTGCCACACTTTGAAGAACTGCTGATCTAATGAAATTTGCAGTGTGATTTACTCAGGTTCTAGAGCAGGGGTCACCAACGTGGTGCCCCCAAGAACCACAGAAGTAGCCCACGGACCGGTCCTAAAAATAGCACAACTCACTGGTGAGCAGCATCTATCATTTAATTAGATCCTGTTGCTATTCTTCTTTAATCACACTTGCATTTATATACATTTGAAAATAATATTTAAAAAAGCATTTAAAACATGTTTGTTACACATAAAGTTTAGATAAGTTTAGGTAAACTCTGTTCCAGTGTATCCAGCCCTTCATATGGCTCAGTACCCGTGAATTAGTTCTCATTTGGTGACCCCTGTTCTAGAGCAGTGGTCCCCAAACCCCAGGCCGCGGACCAGTACCGGGCCGTGGGTCATGTGGTACAGGTCCACGGGCTCCACAGAAAAAAATATGTGGATGTTACCTGTGTTCTGTTGTCGGCTCGTTGTTATGAAAATGCTGTTAATAAAGCTGCGAGTACACACTGGATT
>JBBIGB010000037.1:9473073-9492490 GCA_037577075.1 Alestopetersius hilgendorfi
ATCCATCAAAATCTGATGATCAGACATCTTCAGTAAACAAACACAAAAGAAAAAAAACACAAAACCAAAATTAAAAATAGGAAATAGACTATATGGACAAAAGTATTGGGACATACCTGTTTTTCAGGGTTTGGGCTAGGCCTCTTACTTCCAGTGAAGGGTGATCCTATTGTTTCAGAATACCAAGACATTTTAGACAACGCCCTGTGTTCAACTTTGTGGACTTTGGGGAATAACCTTTTCAGTTCCAGCATGACTGTGTCCCAATGCACAAAGCTTCCATAAAGACATGGTTGGTTGAGTTTGGTGTGGAAGAACTTGACTTGCCTGCAGAGAGCCCTGACCTCAACCCCATCCAACACCTTTGGGATGAACTGGAACGGAGATTGCGAGCCAGGCGTTCTCGTCCAACATCAGTGCCTGGCCTCATAAACGCTCGCACAAATTCCCTCAGAAACACTCCCACATCGTGTGGAAAGAATTCCATTAGAGTGGGGACCAACTCCATATTAAAGTCTGTGCATTTGAAAGCATTAAAGTGTTGTTATTAGATGTCATTAAAGTTATAGTTGGTATAATGGTCAGGAGTCCCAACACTTTTGTCCATGTATTGTGTTTCTGTTGTCGCTAACCTTAATATTAATATTCACAAAGGAGAGCCAATCAGAGTGCAGGGGGCGGGACTTGGCGAAAAAAAGACGGGGATGAAGAAACAGGGCGATGCTGTAGAGACACAGCTGTGGAGCAGAGAGAGAGAGAGTTTAGGATCATCAGTGTTCAAAAGTGCGAAAAGGTCGACATGAACGGATAAAACGGGAATGTGGAGAATGACAGCTTGTTTAGAACATTAATTCAGACGCTTTTTCACAAACGAGAACAGACTGAGAGGAGTAGTTACTGTGAGATGTTTCTGAGTGGCGCTGAACTCACTGGAGAAACCCACCGCTGCATCTGGAGTCTCATCTGTTTAACAGCATGTGGCACCTACTGTTCACTCTTTCACACTTTCCTCTAAATGCTTTGGTTCATCTAAAAAGGAAGAGATCTACCCACTCTTGAACCTACATGTACAGGTATGCATTGATTCTAAATTACAACTAACTTTACTGAATATTCAGAGTCAGAAAACTTTGAATGTGCGAAATATGTCTCGTATTTCTTCTCATGACATTGTTGGAAGAATAATTCAGCTTTTTCTAGACCATTGCTTATTTCAAATATATATATATATATATATATATATATATTTTTTTTATTATTATTATTTTTTACCAAGATCAGGATCAGAAAACTTTACTGATCCTGGAGGAAACTGCTTATGACTGCACAGACACACAGTGAGAAGAACAATATAAAATATAAAGTAACTCCAATAAAATCTGGTGAGAAAAAGTAAAGTGAATTACTAATAACAGAGGTGGTAGTTATTGAGACTTTTATATCTTAAATGTGAAAAGTCCTCATAGTTCTGTGATAAAATTAGTCCCCTCAGTCATATCCCACCACAACAAAATAGCTGCTCATGTTATGTTTAGTGCTCTGGAAGGTCTTTATAGATTTTTGCATCCAAACATGCCACTTCACTTTATCACTTTATACACCTACATGAAGCGGTGGATTGAGAAACGACACTTTTTAGGTTCTTAAGCGGTCAGGCATCCAAAAAAAACCCCTACTTTAAAATGACGAAATCACAAGTACTCGTGTAAATGTCTTTAAGTCTTATTCCACCACAGAACCAACATTTGTGAGTTAGAGTGATGAGAAGTCACAAAAGAAAGAAGTTGGAGGGTTTGTTTAAGATCCTTAGAGCTAAAACAAAGTGACTTTTTCTCCTGGGTTTGACAGCAGAGCTTACAGGTAAGTCAGGAAACTTGTGACCGCGTTCAAACTGTTTGCTATTTTAGACATTTCCGTTCCCCAGCAATGACTGCAGATAAAGATATGAAACTGATTTGAAGGATTGTGAGGTCAGTGAGAGATCTCAGTAGTGAATGTAAATAACACCCTAGGCTACAAGCAGTGTTTGTAAAACTGCTGGGTATAACGTGCCTGTACCAACATGAAAACATGCTAACAATCTGCATTAAGAAACTGCTTTTAGACACTGATGCCAGCTGGACAAAATTAACTGCTCACCGAAATGATCTGTTCCTTGTGTTCTGCCAGTCACAGCACTGGGGTTTTCTACATTTGCATTTCACTCATTATGTACACTCATGTTAGAACAAATGTCTTTTTTTAAATCTGTCACTACTTACCTGCAAAAAGCCATCTAGTAAAATTACAATTGTGACTCACCAGACAAGTGTTAGATATGTAACAAGCTATTAAGCAAATGGGATGAAACAGTTAACCTGTGCATTTAAAGTTAGAGGATAGTTATAGGATGTCAGACATGCAGTAATATATTCTTTCATCTTACAAAGAAACATATTTACAATGGTTCACTCAGCAACTTTCCAAAGATGAACAAGAACAGAAATCTGCAGTTTATGAAATAAATGCATAAGTGGTAAAATCCCTGTGGTGTGCAGAACCTTTTGCTGGTAGTGTACTTCTGATCAGACGAAACTACGTTTAAGTCCTAGGGAAGAGGTTTATTCACTGATGCACAGCAAGAGTTCTTATTTATTTCTTAATGTTATGTTTTGCTTGTGAACAGATCCCTCCGAGAAATGATGTTTAAGGTGTCCCTCTGGCTCCCAAAGCTGCACTCACAGTTGCCCTCTGCTGTTTGAACCAGGAATTGCCGTCAGAATGGACAGCGAAGTAGTAGAGGGTATGAACTTGATAATCGTGAACCACTACAACTACTCGGGCAAGTGGGGCCGTCCACGGAGTGGCAGTGTCTGTAAGACGGCCTTGCTGTTGTTCATCTGCGTGCTGATTGTGCTGGAGAATGCCACCGTGCTGCTGGCACTGCGGCGTAACAAGCGCTTCCACAGCCGCATGTATCTGCTCATTGGCAACTTGGCACTGTCCGACCTGCTGGCTGGTGTGGCCTACGTGGTCAACATCTTCACGTCAGGCCGGCGCACTTTCTTCCTGACACCGGAGCAGTGGCTGGTGCGTGAGGGCAGCATGTTCGTGGCTCTCAGCGCCTCCACCTTCAGCCTGCTGGCCATTGGCGTGGAGCGCCACATGACTATGGTGCGTTTGCGGCCTTGCGAAGCCGCGGCTGGGGGTCGTGGACGCTTGCTGGCACTGCTGGCTGCCTGCTGGGCCGTCTCGCTGCTGCTTGGCTCCCTGCCCAGCCTGGGCTGGAACTGTCTGGGCCGGCTGCACACCTGCTCCACCGTGCTGCCACTCTACGACAAGAGCTACGTGGCCTTCTGCATAAGCGTGTTCACTGCACTGCTAGCTGCCGTGGTCGCACTGTACGTGCGCATCTACCGGCTTGTGACATCAAGTGGGCGACGGGTGGGCTCACGACCTTCTGAGCGCTCTCTGGCCCTCTTGCGTACTGTGGTAATTGTGCTGGGGGTCTTTGTGGCCTGCTGGGCACCTCTGTTCCTGCTTCTGCTGCTAGACGTGGGCTGCGGGCCTGAGCGCTGCCCGGTGCTTTACCAGGTGGAGTGGTTCATCACCCTGGCCGTGCTCAACTCGGCCCTCAACCCACTCATCTACACGCTGTCCAGTCGCGAGATGCGCGCAGCCTTTTTCCGCCTACTATGCTGCTGTTGCTGCCGGACGCCGCTGGACACTGGGCCGGCCACGGCAGGGCCACCGCTTCCAGGAACAGGCATCCCCACAGCTGAGAACAGTAAATCAAGCGTGGGCGGAGCGGGCAGCGGAGCGATCAGATCCACACTGATGAGGAGCAAAACCACCACCCCGGCTAACTCCCACCACCAGCACGGGGACTCTTCCACACCTGCAGTCACACACCCCTCTGGGCCAGCAGACCTACTGTCTGCAGTGCTGGTCAAAGCTGGGGCACTGCCTTCACTAAGCAAGTTTTGAACATGATCAGCACAAGAATCTTAGGAGACCCTCTAAGATGATCAAAACACTCTGGACTAGTGGATATTAGAGGTGTAAATCTCTGAAGATATAATGCAGTTCGACATGATTCTTTCAAAAACGAATTCAATGCTCAGATTCTCAGATTTCACCATGATACAGTCTGTTTTTTTGTTTTGGTACGAATCAGAGCTGCTCTTTAAAAAGACAGCAGATAAAGGCTGACCCTGAAACCAATTTTTTGGGGCTAGAAAACAGACACCTAGTGTATTAAATATTATTCTGACTGATTCATTATCAATTAAATTAGTAATCAAGGAACCTACCGAATATTCTGATCATTTATCCAGTAATTGTTTTGGTTTGTTTAGCCCTTTAGATCCTAACAGAATTCTAGAGCACCTTTTGGGATTCATGACTCGTGTGCTTTAATGTGAAATCAGTACCAAGGAATAAAAAATTATCACATAGCTGCTCGGGGCATTGAAAGGAAGGAAACATTGTAATGGGCCTAATAATTATAATTTTGAAAATACATAATTAAAATACTAAGAAAACCTAGCAAAATACAACACAAATATGAAACTACTAATCATTTTCAACCACATACTAACAATTAACTTGATCGTCTACCAGGCTATAAAAAGCTAAACCAACATTTTTTCCCAGCCAGCTACAGTTTCACTGTCCTGCCCATAGAAGCAAGATGTTTAAGGGATAACCAACATTTACACAAAAGGAAACTGCAAAAGAGATTCATTTGGTCTGAGTGGCAGAGGATAAAGTAAAAAAAAAACACTCAGTGATCACAAGATAACTAGGAAATGGCCACGTAAGTCCATTAACTCATAACAGCACATCTGGACACTGTTAAGTGGCAGGCGTGCCAATAGCTCCCTCTGGTGGAGAATGTTAAGACTGCCAAGGATGCCTTTACAATGACAGGCGGATCCCAATGTCATTCAGATTTTGAGCTAATTACTAAGCCCAATTACAAAAAACACACATTTTAGATCTTTATTTAATGCCTCTATGTTAACTATCCGTTGTTGCACTTTCAATATCAAGCCTTTGGGTGAATTCAATGTGTTGACGCTGATGAATGTTTTAGGGAAGTTGTAGCTACTCCATTTAATAGGAATTGAAAAGTTGATTGTGGCTAACTCGCACCAGTTTGAAGATGCTTTCACAGCTGTGGTCGCACAGCCCTCTGGATACTTATCAGCACAACATGCTTCACATGACACTGAACTAAAGGACGTAGGACCTCAGTGGAGCACTCTGGACTGATGTATATAAATATCAGCTGTTGCACTTATAACCTTGAGCCTATGGGTGAACTCATTAAGACGAAGCTGCTGAATGTGGACTGAAACAAATGAATTTGGTTCTAGCAAGGACATGAACCACTGTGTCGAATATGAAACCAAAAAGGCCAACAGACACAGTACAAGTACAAAATGGAAGATCAAATGTGGTACAGAACGCATTGCATTAAAGTAGATCAAGAACTTTGAGTTGAATAGCACATGCACAGAAGTAAATTGTGAGTGAAACACTACTTGTATAGTATTACTAGGGCTGTCTGTAACAAATACATGGGTAATCTTACAATTATTATGATAATTAATCAACTCATCCATTTTTGTTTAATCCTTCATACCCCAAAAGAATACTAAAACACGTTTTGGGAATCCTGACACATAAAAAGTGGCTTATTGCTCACTGGTTTAAATAAAATATTTTATCATTAAATCAGGAAAATAAAAAGGGTAGTAACTTCTTTCTAAAGGTGAGTGACACCAATTTGAAATTAAAACAGCGCCAGGGCATAGAAATCAACACAGCTACAAGCTCAAGACTCTTTTGATTCTATACAGATTATTCGAGTAATCGTTCCAGTTAGTGAAAGGAGAATTCTGGCACACTCTTTGGGATTCCTAACATTTGGCAGCTTATTGATGGCAATTTGGCATCTTATTGCGGGTTTAAATAAAACATCACAAAACCCAGATAAAATGACAGTTATATTTCATTTTAAGGCCACCAAACGTATGCATAGCTACAAACTCAGGTATTGGAATTATAACAGACATAGTAATTGTAATGTTGGAAATACATCATAAAGATTTCTAGAAGTAAAGAACAGGGATGTGAAACGACCTGACTACAGATACTAACCATGTTCAGCCTGAAAATTTACTAACGATTAACTTGATGATCTAGCGAAAGCTAAAGGCTGCGTGTTTGGCCTAAAAACTCTCCATGCGGCTACAGTTTTCAAGTTAAGTCTGTGTAGCTGATCAACTGAGGGTAACGTGGACCGCACCAAGATAACAGAACCCAGATTTACAGATTCATACGCTTTGAAATCTCACAATAAACTGATACAAATTGGTGTCACTAAACCAGTTCATTGTGAATTTAAATCTTATTCAGTTGAGTAATAGATTATTAATAAGTATTCATCACAGTGTGAATTATTAGTAATACCACATTTCCAAGGTCATGTATATTTGAGTACAAAAAATAGCCACTACAGAATAAGTCGACTCTTCTAGAGTCTGGTGTACAGTGTCTATCAGTTTGTTTTTTATAATAACACTTTGTTAATACTTTAATAGTATTATGTACAGTACTGTCTGTATGAAATGCCTTTAACAGTTTTTGTTATTTTATTTCCCAGATTATTCTGATGGACAAAAACATAATTTATAGTTTGCTCTCAGTAGCTTATATTATACTTGGTGATGCTGAATTGAGTGATAAAGAGTGAACGCTCTTAAACTGTGGATGCTTATTGAGTGATGTGGTCTGTAAGTCTAGGGTAAGTTTGTAGAAATGGTTTGCTTCTCATTTTTTGTCATGCCGGGGGTCGGTGGTTACTGCGCCTGCATACTGGGGGCAGAACACTGTTTATTAAGCATGTGGTACTGCATAAAAGTCTTTGGCACCTATGCAAACGGTCTAAAGCCACTATTTCTGCTAGCAAAGTTAACATTAGAATAAATAAAAACAAACAAAAAAGCAGTAAAAAGTACTTGTTTTGTTTGTAAAAAAAAAAAGTAGTATATAAAATCACTGTTAATCTTATAATGGTATTTATTCTTGTTAGTTTTATTTAGAATGTTTAGTAATATAACTGTGAAGAATACATTCACTGCACTGCTCATCTAAACAGTTTTGAAATAGTAGTTTTTGCTGGTGCCTAAGACCTTTATGCATTTTTGGGACTGTAGTGTAAACAGATCAATCCCATGATTTCTCTCTGTAAGGGCAGTGCAGATGAATGCTTCTGAATGTAGCTTCATGTTTGACAGCCAGAGGGGGCTGCTGGATCACATTAAAACAAGCATCCCAGAAGCTACAAGCCACATTTATTGATCCCAGATCCAGGATCCCTTCTCCATAGCTACTACACAATATTAGATGTTCCATACATCATTTATTTTGTAATAGATTTATACATTTGAACCTTAAGTCACATGAAATAGTATATAAGCCCTTATAAATTATGGTTCTGAAATAGGTTTTGGCTAGACAAGCAGAAAAAAAAAACTTAAATTTGTATATATCCCTTACAAACTTCTTCACATCACACCTCTAAGCTACAGAAATATTTCTTTAAAGAATCATCTGCTGAAAGAGTCTTTCAAAAGTGGTTTAGTGACATTGGTCTCAGTTGAGGTAGCTTTTATTTTCATTTATTGAAAAATTTAGAATAATTCCAGAACCAGGGAATAAACAAAGTCATTCTGAGTGATTTGTTGTGAACCCGAGCTCTGAAGAGATAATACATGAGTTTTCTTTACGATAGTGTTGAATGGAACTAGGGATCACAATGTCTCCAACACAAACATAGCTATTTTATTTATTATCTAAAATGAATCCATACATTTTCTTTGTTTTATATGGAAAATATATGATAGAATAGTGTTAAAAAAATATTGAAAACGTGGCGTTTGGGTACTGGTTTTATCTTACATTGGTTTACTTTTTCCACAGTGCTGTATGCAACACCTATAGTCAAAATGAAACTAAGTACACATCCTCTTTTGGGCCAAAACCATATTTGAATACAGCAGCTACTGTTTAAAAGACATCAGGCAGCATAAACAGACATTTCCTATGGAATAACTTTCTGTGATGTAGTTTTTACAGGGATTGAGTTGACGTCTGGCTCCTATCACCACCACTGTAAAGAATTCTGACTGTATAAGGGCTCTAGAACATACCATTACACACCAAACCGCTCGGAATTACTTTATTCATTACCATTGATGCGTGCAAGAATTTAAAAAAATACCCTTTCTGAGTGCATATTGATATTTGCCCTTATCTGCACAGAAATATGTGATACACAGTAGTTCTGGCTGCTGTAATGGGCTTGTGTAAATGCTCTTGTGCTCATAAGAAACATGGATATTGCTGCTGCTCTCCTGTTCTGCTCACTGCTTCACCTAACAGGCAGTAGCCCTATTAAATGCTGACAAGTGGCATTTTGTGACATTTAATATGTCGTTTTCACCTCGGCTGCAGGCTTTCTTCTCTCCCCTGCTTTAAAAGACAGATTTGGGAGAGGTGAATAGAATGCAGCGACATTAGATTGAGGCTGAAGGGAAATTGAAAAAAACTGCTGATTATCTGATACTGGGAACGTGGTCCGCTACAGATTTTTCAGAAAATGCCTAGACGATACTTAAATATCTGCTATTATTTACAAAGGCCGTATATAATAAATCAACCTCACTTTTTAAATAAAAGAGCAGCAATTTTAAAAAATATACTGTTCATTAGAATCCATAAACGGAAACCAAGCTGCCAAAAAAATCAGCTTAAATCCCTCACGGCTGTGACATCACATCATGAACCTATTTCCGTTTAAATGCCCGTTCAGACCACAGCAGTTTGGTCCGGCCCACTCAAGTTGTTATAAGGAGTGTTGTGATTGCAGAGATCTTAAAGGCACAGTAAAATAAAAGATAACATAAGATAAACCTTTATTAGTCCCACAAGTAGGAAGATTGCTTCGTCATGGCGAAAAGTGGACAGAACAAAGGTATTAAGGTAAAACAAAGGTATAGAATAAATAGAACAAAGGTATAGAATAAAATACTATACCAACAGTACAGTAAAAATGTGCACTATACAATCTACAATCTGTTTTGTAAAATATATACATATGTGTATATGTAAACTATATTTAAACTATATGTAGGCATGTATGTACACAATGAGCACATGTATATATATGTATACAGCATGGATATGTAAGTACCAGAAACTGTCTGTTAAGTTAGTCTTGATTTAGATCTGTGATGCAATGCCATCACTAATCCTTCTGTTACAAACTGAAAGCTGCAAGGGTAAATGCTCATGGCCTAGAGGACTGATGGTTTATTGCTAAATGCAGGGCATCCAGAGCTCTCGGCATGAAAAACAGCTAGGCAGTGCTCCTAAAAAAGTGAAAGCACTTTTAAAGTTAGGGTTGTTAAGGTGATAAAATCGTTAAGGTAAAAAAATAAAAACATAAAATATGGCCCCATTACTGCCATTTACATTGAAAAGCCAACCCACAAAACAAAGAAATGTAGTGTAACACGTGACATGAATTCACTTGCATCCCGGGTAAAAGCGAGAGATGGATAAAAAGGAGATTAATCCTTTAAATGGAGGTGTTACATACTCACCTCATGCAGCATGCTCCTCAAGTGAATAGCCTCAGTGCCACAATGGATCAAAGGCCTGGCTGCTGGGCTATTGTGCTCTGCTTCACGGGGGATATTCATTTGTCTGAGTGCATGTCGGATCAGAGGGGAGTGCGAGTGGGTGAATACAGCAGCATGGCACCTTGGCTGGCCCAGTGCTAAGGGGGACAATAGCTCCATCTGGAGCTAGAGCTCAGGGTATGGCAGCGCAACAGCAATGAATGGAGACTTCCCATTAGGAGAGCAGGAGGCCACTAAGAGTCTGACAGGGGCCTGGGGTAGAAAACGTGAATGTTTCTATGTATGTATGTGTGTGTGTGTGTGTGTGTGTGTGTGTGTGTGTGTGTGTGTGTGTGTGTGTTTGTTTGTGCCTGATAAGGTGGAGGCAATCCAGGACTGGCATCCGGATGATGGCAATTTTTCTTTGATTATTCTATGGTGGCTATGTTGGACGCTCTCTGATTTTGGCTTTTCATATCTGTATATTTATCACGCATTTACTGATGAAGTCCTGATCATCAACAACATGGACAAAAGTAAGTGGACACACTTCATAATGAATGAGCCACCTGCACAGAAGTCTCTGTAGACAAAGACTGGCAGTAGAATGGGTCACAGTTAAAAGCTCAGTGACTTTAAAGTAGAACACTCACAGGATGCCTCAAGTCAGCTTGGGAAATTTCTGCCCTGTTTGATCTACCCTTTCACCATTTTAGTAAGTGCTAGTGTTATGTAATACAAGTGTCTAAGAGCAACAACAACGGTAGACCACCCTAACTCAGACCAGTTCAACTTTTTCAGGAGAACACATTTTCGCCTTTTACATCCTACTGAAAACTGCAGGGATGGATCTGATCCCAGATCAGCATTCTTACTTGGAAGGATAGAAACAATTTGATTCATGTGATACAATGAGATCTAAGGATCTTTATAATTCGTCATTTCTTGGTGGGGGCTGCACATTCTCCATGTCTGTGTGTTTCTGTCGTCACTTCCTACAGTCCAAATACATGTCAGGTGAATTAGAGACGATAAACTGCTAAAATGTGTGGCTGTGTTTGTGTCTGCCTATCAACAGACTGGCATTCTGTCCAGGGTTTTTCTCTGCCTTTCGTCCTGCGACCACTGGGACAAGCTCAGGCACAAACCTCACACACACCAAGTAAGAATGCTGATCTGGGGCTCACATCCCAGATCAGCATTCTAACTTGGAAGCATAGAAACAGTTTGATTCATGTGATACAATGAGATCTGAGGATCTTTATCTGAGAATCAGAGCAGGTCTTTATCTGAACCAGCTGTTGGGAATTGGGAGAATTCAAAAGGTTAAACATCAGCGACCAGACAGATGGCCTAATGGTGCATTCAGGCAGTTCTCATTCACAGGTTTACCACAAGCAACCTACACTGGAGGTCATAAATACAAGTGGTAACCCGGGTATACCACTTTTTCCATGTGTAGCTTTTCTGCTGCATTTGCAAAAAAAGTAAAACAGACCGTGTTATTAGTACTAGAAAGAACATACCAGCTGACATGCATGTCCAGAAATGTCAAAATTCACATTTTACTAGTAGGAGTTAAATTTTACTGTGTAGGGGTTTGTACAGGATGCTCCAAATAAATGCTTTCTAATATAATAACACTTTCTGGTCTTATACATGACAATTGAATATGCACATGCATAACATTTATGTAAAATATGTAACAATTCTATTTTCAACATTCCCTTTTTACCTAGGAATATTTCATTCCTACTAGTGTTTTCTCTTAAAATGAATTAGGGAAAAAGCAATGAATTTGTAGTAGCTTGAAATTGCAGTCAGTAAGGATTAGATTTTCACTCGTCTACCTAAAATTCAAAATCTATTTTAAGCATTCTTAAGTGTGCCACAGTTAAGTAAAACATTTTTTTTTAAATTCTGTTTTAAAGGGAATTCTCTTCCCACTTTTTTAGTTAGATGGAATGGAATGGATGGAATGTAGTTTTATTTGTCATTTCTGCTATATACACACAGTACATAGTAAATACGAAACAACGTTCTTCCAGGACCAAGGTGCAACACAAGAACAGAATGGAACACAAGACCACAGGTGCAAACAGGACAAAGAGCTCAAAAAGAAGACAAGAGCTACAATAACAGCTAGACAAGACAACGTTCGGTATGATTAACAGCAACTACAGTGGGGATAAATATAGTTCTGTATTTTAGCATTAGAGATGTGCAAAGTTGCAGAATAGAAGTGTCATTTGCAAAAACGGTAATAGATATGATTGTGAATCCCGGTCGCTTTGGTACATTAGCATGTTGCTAATAGCCGTAGCCGTCTCTGGAGCACTATCATTGAGCCATGTCTCCGTAAATACATAAGCACAACAGTCTCTGAACTTGCCCTGGGTGCTTAGTAAACGCAGAACAGAAAGAGATAGCAAGGGATACTTCAAAAATTCTAAATACAATTGGTTTAGCTGTCATCTAATAATGGATAATGGTTGACTCAGGCATCAGGGATAAGAGGGACAAGCTCGAAACTAAAGTTATCAGGGTGGCTACATGGTTTTCTGCAAATTTTTACCTCAGTCTGGTGTCAACTTTATACTGAATGAAATAAAATCACTGTTTTCTTCACAAATTTGTTTGAAGAGTTAAACATGCTAGCTTTTCTGCACATATTAGCTAGTAGCTATAGCAGTTCCAGGTAGGAGTTCGGACAGGTTGGCACCACGACGATTCCAAATAACTATGGTGTATTTGTGTGATGCATGCTTGACACCGTAGTAAAGAGTACCATTGAATAAAAGGGGAAAACGATTTAGCATCCAAAATCCTAATTAAGACCCGGTAGTGTCAAGTTTTTCAGCTTTGTGATTTGGCAAAGACTCTAATTTGAAAGCACTATTGTCACTTCCCATAAGACAGAAAGCCAGGCCATCCCTGAGGCAGTGAAAAAGAAAAATACAGCCTGATAACATCAGCGCTCATGTGGGGCCTGCTGGGTCATTTGCCAGCTTTTATCTGTGCTCGAGCTTAGAAATGGAGCAGAGAAATTGCACAGTATAATTACTCAACGGCGAGTAAAGAGCCTAATTATGGGACAGATTAGCCCTGTATTCATTGTTCGATATCTGGAGATGTTGTAGGGGGCTTTCTTTTAGTGAATGACACAGTAGATGGCTGTAGTGTATTATCCAACACACACACACACACACACACACACACACACACACACACACACACACACACACACATTTGAAACAGACTCTTTTCAGCTGTGGCAGCTGTGGACTTTCTCTGGTTACAGGCAGGCAGACACACCTGTTCAGACGCCGCTGTTCTCAGACGGAGTGTATGTCTGTAGCATGCCTGAGAGATAATAGAGGCATTTGTGTGCATGCATGTATGATCAGGCCCACCAGCATGTATGAGCACAATCATTTCCATCTTAATAAGATCTTCCTGTCTGTCATGATTTTGATCATTTTGGATTATGTGGTGGCTAGTGGTTAAGTGGCTAGTCAGAAGGTTGTGTGTTTGATTCCCAACACTGCTAGTGGCACCACTGAGGTTCCCTTGAGCAAGGTATCATCCCCACATGCTTCTCCTTGGTGGCAGCCTTGGCGAATAGGTTAAATGCAGAGAAAAAAATTCACATTGTTCACATTGTGTGCTGTGCTGTGTTCACGTGTGACTAAGTGGCAACTTTACTAAGCACACAACAAGAAGATCCTGGGTTTGATATCCAGTCAAGGGTCATTTCTTGGTGGGGGCTGATCGTTCTTCATGTCTGTGTGTTTCTGTTGGCACTTCCTACAGTCCAAATACATGTCAGGTGAATTAGAGATGATAAACTGCTAAAATGAGTGGCTGTGTTTGTGTCTGCCTATCAACAGAATGGCATCCTGTCCAGGGTTTTCTTCTGCCTTTTGTCCTGCGACCACTGGGACAAGCTCCAGCACACACCTGCGACCACAGTTAGGCTAAGTGGCTCAGAAAACGGAGGTTGCCATTGCTAATAGCTAGAAAGCGAGACAGACTAAACCTTTTTATGTTTCACACCATCAATGGTCAGGTACTATTGTCGATATACACAAAACCTCTTTATTACTGGTTGGATAAAATGTCTGGATGGGCAGTACATCTAATTATAGGGTTTACACAAAGAAGCCTTTACATAATGAATCCGACTATGAAAAAAACTTACTTAGAAGGCATTTAGAAGACTAAAGATTCTCCACAGCGAGGCACTGCTGGTACTAAAAGAGCTTTGTTTTGGTCTTTGGGGTGAGACTGTGTCCTTCTTGCTGCAATGGTTATGATTATAATTGTGATTAGCAAAATACTAATAACATGAACATATGTGCAGCACAGATGTTATTGGCTTATTCAATTTTTTTTTTCAGCCTCATACTGCGATCCGTGTGTGTCTGAACAGCTGTGGGCCATGTAGAGTGGAAAAGCCTGTACAGTGGAAAAGTGAAAAAACTGTTGATGTGGGACACCTGTGTCTCTGCTTGCTGGGTGAAGACTGCAGCTTTGTGTGAAAATTTGATTTTCATGCATGTGCCCAGTGTTCATGCCATCAATGTGTGTGTAGAGATCTGAGTCTTTTTTTTGTGTGTGTGTGCCTGTGTCTGCGTTTTCATACATTCTCAATTCTGACTTTATAGGAAAACCATAAAAAACACAGCTAACCTACAACAAAATGGTACCGTATATACAGTGAAAGAAAATATAGACACTTTTTGTTATACATATATAGTCAATAAAGAGTGGGATGACTTTAAAGCAGCAGGAACACTCATTCATTTCTACACTCCACATATAACTGCTATAGTAAAACAGAAAGACAGAGATTTAAAGATGTAAATGCCTCAGATCTGTTTAAGAACAAAAACTCTAACCAGAGGACATATAAAAAAGAACTCTCGTCATGTTTGGTGAAAGAAAGATGGCACATTTGATCCAAAGAGAACCGCACCCATGGTACAGGAGAATAGGGGGCTGCTTCTCTTCAGACGGCACTGGAGCATTAAATGCCATACGAGGAAACATGAACGGGGCAGCATACTGGACACACTGGAGGAGAATTTCATTTCATCAGGTTTCTAAAGATGGTGACCTATTCATTCTCTTGACTTGAATCCCATAGAAGATCTACTGAGGATGTTGAAATTGCAAGTGCATCAAAGTAACCCTCAAATTTTAGGATTTAAAAAAGGATTTTGGCACAGGCCAAAAGTAAACCACAAATTACTTTTTTAATAAATTTGTGGTTCACAGACCTCTCACTTAATAACATAGTAATACTGTTAACTGCTCTTTGTTTACAATTATAAGTACACAATGAACACGAGAACAATCAAGACACTCCATAGAGGGAATTCTGGACTGCAGCGTCAAAAGGGCAGCACCCAATCAGCAGCAAAGAAAAATAAATAACCTTCTTAGATTGGCTTCTTTCAAACCTCCAGGCTCTGAGCACATCTGACTGTAACTTCCGAGCCTCATCCACCACGACCCCTCGTCCTTGTGCTGGTTGTTTATGTTTGGGGCGGCGCTGAGCAGCGGAGCCTCATTCTGTTCAGGCGTCTGATGGCCTCGCTAACCGCCGCACCCAAACATCAACAACCAGCACAAGGACGAGGGCGTGTGGCGGACAAGGCCTGGAAACCACAAAAGCAAAACAAAAAAAAAGAGGAAATTTGCAGTTTCCACGTAGATGCAGGGGTTTCAGCAAACAATTATTTATTAGTTTGGTTCTCCGCAAAAGACTGAAGCAGTATATATATAATTATTACACATATGGGACATAATTTCTGGAATGTATGTAAATGTATTTAAAATATGTCCTGACAAGCTACAAAAACAAAAAGAGTGTGTGTGTGTGAATCTGGTGAATCTGCTCCTGGCTCCACACAGATCGCAGGTGTCATTTTCTCAGCGCATCAGAGAAATTAGCAACAGCTGATTTATATATTTATATATTCACACACAGACACACAAACGGCCCAAATTGTGATCGACAGCTGAATATGTATCCCTAATGAGACACACACAAACAGGCAAACATGAAAAATATACATGAAAAATGCATTTCAAAGGTGAAAAAGCAAAACAGAATAGTCTGCATAAACATTCCCACTGGAACCAGGGCCACTCATCTTAGCCCCCACACACACACAGACACAGACACACCTTCATGCAGAATGCACAGTCTGGAAGGAGTGATGTGGGCTGCTTTCTCTTCCCTCCGTCACACCAGTAATCAGTCTCTGCCATTTCATTTGGCACCGTAATAAAAGCAATCCCAGCCTGCTTCACTCCAGCAATACTAAAATAATGAGGCAGACACACGCGCACACACACACTCACAAGCACACACACAGGTGGATAATGAAGGAGGAAGAGGGAGCGTGGGCTGTAATGGGAAAAAGCACGGACATTCCCACTCTCAGCGCTCGGTCTTTCTGCTGTCCCCTGCCTCCAGCGTTTAATGTGTTTTGCGTGCGTCTGCTATATTATAATGGATGTGAAAAGATTGGCTGCATTGAAAAATGTACGCAGTACAAGTTGGAGCCACACATTACTGATCCAGTCATTCACATCACTTCATTTGAATCAGCGAAGGCACCGTCATTCAAATCACAATCCAAATCACAATCCATTCAAATCACAATCCAAAAGGTTTATTACATGACATGTAAAAACAGCAGCTATAGAAACACATTTTTCATCACCGATATTTTGTCAGTTATACTCATCACAATAACCTCTCTGGAAATGTCTGACATCATTCAGCTCCTGTAATTACTGCCTTTCAATCAGCAGCATGATAAAAAAAACAAAACAAGTAAAAGATACAACTGTGACCCTGTGTAGGTCCATTCTAATTAACCAACGTTATTATTTTAGAACAGAGATACCCAAACAATACTACTCTAAATTAGCCGAGCAAGGACACTGGCCATGGCATCTGGCTTCATGTCTACCAGACAACGCAATCTGAAAAGGTCCCACGTGGATCAAAGGGCAAGTTTATTAGCCGTGTAATCATAAAAAGGCCTGTGGAGAGCTCATTTACGGCCGCCATAAACGTCTCCAGTCATCCTGAGGGACATCACAGCCAACAATGAACACAAGCACAAACGAATCAAGGGTCATTACGAAAGAGATTAACCGAAGAATGTCAGGCAACAGGTCAATGTAATATCACACACCTGCAGGCTACTGAACTGTCAAATACTGCAGTCTAAGTCCAAGCTGTGCTGAGATGCTTTATGTCAAATGATACATTGAACATTAGGTTATTTAAGCAAGATACTGGTCATGTGTCTTCATTTAGAGGCTATTAAATAGTCCAAAATGTATTTCATGGAAGTAATGCAGATGCCCTTGTCTCTGAATGTTCCAATTTCAGACCAAAGTTCAGACCTGCATCAGTACCACCAGCACCTTTAGTCTTTAGTCCAGTGAATTAGCCGAGAGCACCGAGGCCTGCAGTGCTCTGTCCAATCACAGGGTCTGTACAAGCACAGGGAAGAGCAGCGATAAGTGTTCAGCTCCTCGGATCGGCAGCTTGTGAGTAGAGTAGAAATGGATGACTTCAGGGATGGTGCTGAAAGGAGGGCTGTTCTGGCCCAGGATGTACTTGCCATCCTTCGACTGGCTGAACTTCATGTGCATGAACCCCTGGCAGCTTCTGAGGAGCAGGAGGAGAGATTTGAAGCAAATAGAACTGGTAAGTAAGAGCCAACTTTTCCCAGGGATTTTATGCAAATGCACAAACCACCCATCGAAACAGGTTCAACACTCATTTCCTCTATTTTATGACACACATCAATATGTGTATATATACTGCTCAAAAAAATAAAGGGAACACTTAAACGACACAATGTAACTTCAAGTCAGTCACACGTCTGTGAAATCACACTGTCCACTCAGGAGGTAACACTGACTGTCACTGAGAGAGTGTAGACTGTAAATCAGTGTTGTCTCCTAAGTGGACAGTTTGATTTCACAGACGTGTGACTGACTTGAAGTTGCATGGTGTTGTTTAAGTGTTCCCTTTATTTTTTTTGAGCAGTATATAAAACACTGTTACAGTTTATGAACCTGTATGAAAGAATAAACTGTGGAATCATCAGGTAAGTGTTGAATGTTGTGCTGGACAAGATGAAGCAATGTCTAGACTATGGATGTATATTGTAAACGTTTATTCCTGTAATAAGTTGAAACATGAAGGCACATTATCAGCCACTTCTTTTACTGCATTGAAAAACGAGTAGACACACCACTGAATTTTCCATTTTCCATTACACCTCGGGGAAGTATGTCCCTTCGTGCAGGTTTTTAAATGACTGACAGAGGAGAGAATATCTTCCCAAAGCTGTTCTTATGAAGTTTTATCCAACTTTCGAACACAGTCAAAATGGAATTGTGACTACTTTCACTTTCCCTGAGGTCTTTAGGGAAGGCGGGAGCCTGTAAAAGCTCTGGCAGCACCACTGGAATTTCCAATTACCTGAATGCATAAATATAAATGACTTCTGGAAAACTCATGAAAAACAGTTTATGAAGAATTACAGCTTAATACAGAATAAAAGTGTTTTACAAAAGTGTGTTTTGCATTAACAGACAATTCAGCAGCTACCTACGGGTTTCTACTGTCTGTCTGCTTGGACTCAAGGGTCTTTCTGCTCTTTTTTTTTTTAAGTAATACATTCAAATTGAAAATTAGTATCTATCATTTTATTCCTTTTATGAAATCAAATGTTTTAAGCAACTCAACAGACATATTTAACATCACATTCACATGCACAATCTCAATCTCCAGCCTGAAGCTCAAACTGGGACTTTTAAATCAGACATGGTGCCGGAAGGGTAGAAGCTGAACTTTGCAGGAAGACAGCTCTCCAGGAGCAGTGCTAATGACCACTGCACTCACATGTTACAGGCAACAGAGATCCATTAATAGAACAGCGCTTTATTATCCAACAAGTGTGTTCTGATCGCATACATAACACACTTGTTCTCCTACATGAAGAGTTCTCAAATATGAAAACAAGAGAGCGAAGCTACACCTCCCCTTTAAGAGAGCCCAGTTTACACCTCTGGATTTCTAATTATAGAATCTGTGGCTGAGAGGTGAGCTCTAACTGCATGCTAACAGTCTGTCATTAAAGTACAGTATGTGAGAATTAAAACAGCAACACGGAAGGAAAATTCCTGTCAGAGCAGTCAAGCGCTGCTTCTTCTTATGCTCCAATTCGAAAACTTTATCTTGTGCTTTTTGCATTTTTATCATGAAAATGGAATAATGGGAAAACATTTTGAATGCAGCATCCATCCACTTTGATCAGGCGTGCTGTTGTGGAATTAGGAGCAGACTCGTAGCGAAGCTGGCGTCGCTGTTTTCTGTCAGCTCTCCAACAAGACAATAGAAACAGCATCTGTCGGTCATCTCTGACGCACAGCCCTGGCTGGCACTCGTAAGATGACCACTTACAAAGTTTATGCTCTGCTTGAGAAGGATCTGTGATGGTTCTGTACGTGCTGAGTGTGCATGAGGATACTTTGTGGTCTGCAGCAGGCCATTCATATACAGTAGCACAGGGGCAAGGAGGATTGTGTGAAGTGGAGAGTGATTCACCTGCCTGATTACAGCTCAGGGAGAGGGAGAGGGAGAGGGAGAGGGAGAGAGAGAGAGAGAGAGAGAGAGAGAGAGAGAGAGAGAGAGAGAGAGA
>JBBIGB010000037.1:9509753-9525063 GCA_037577075.1 Alestopetersius hilgendorfi
GGTTAAATGCAGAGGGTGAATTTCGTGCTGTTCACACTGTGTGCTGTGGTGTGTTCACGTATGACCAAATGATCACTTCACTATTAGCAAACCTCAGATAAACTATCTACCATAATAAAAAAAACCAAATAACCCATGGCTAAATTTCCAGAAACTCATGGCTTTAAAAAGGCAGTTGAAACAACACTGAGGACCCAAAGTCTGTGAAGAGACACTGATGGAAAATATTTAGATATGTGTATGCAATGCAAGTGCTAAGCAGGTCTGATATAAACAGTAATGTTTTTTTATTGCAATACTTAACATGGAGTCAAATCAGCCTCAAGACACATGTTTGGTGTTGCCATGTGGTCCAGCAGGCTCTGGAGCAGAGCCCAAGTATCTCCACTGCAGGAATATATAACTGCTGTTTGTTTTGCCTTTTGGCTTGAGGAGAATTTGTATGATTTAGCAGTGAGGTGAGCCACTCTGGCATTGTCTGCTTCTTCTCATCATTTCTTTACTATGCTGGTGGACGTTAACAAACATTTATATCCATGCTACTGGTGGCTGGAGTGTGTCAGTCAGTGGCACCTCTCACAGCTCAGCCTCAGGGACGCTGAGCTGATGGCTTCGTGGCTGACTGAGTGCCTGGGTGAAGGACCCAATGGATATCAGATAACTCATTAAAATTTTAGAGGTGCGACTGTCCCCACAAAAGGACTTTTGAAGGATTATTTTCAATAAACTGGCTCCTGTTGCTTAATTCCAAAATAAAATGAAGGGGAGCTCTGACTAGCTTTGTGTTTGTCTCTGGATTTGTGTGTGAATTTAAGACAAATATGTTTATTTGAAAGTGGGAGTGTTTTGTTTCTGTTTGCTTGGCATTTTGTTATATTTCTGTGCATGTTTTCATCCTGTTGTGTTCTTTCCCATTTACCGCATGATCAGTCTTAGAGAAATTGCATGCTGGCTTCATGACAATGACTGATGTAAAAGCCCACCCACTCGCTCTCACTCTCTCACTCTCTCTCACTCTCTCTCCGTCTCTGTCTCTTTTGCGCTCTCTCACTCAATCTCTCTCTATCTCTCTCTCTCTCCCCTGTATAAAAAATGCTTTATACTGGGTGACTTTGGCATAACAGTCCACAGATTGTGTCAACAACTCCACGAATTCACATTTCTCAGTAATGTTATCATAGTTCCAGCCTCTCCCATTTCTTCCTTAAACGTACCACCCTGTATCAATACCGCAGTATAGCTCTTACTTCTAAACCCTTTTTTAATGAGAAAAATGATTGTTGTCTTCAAAGACTGCATTATTCCTACGTACGTTGACTGAAACATCATTTTGGCCTTAGAGTTACTGATCCCTACATGCAGCTAGGGACTGTTCATCAAGAGGACTGGGAGGTCTCCCAGCGTCCTAGATTCAGTTGTTCCAGATGGTCAGGTCAGATGCAAATATTTGCCCTTTACCTCACAGTCGTTTTCTCAAAAATGACTTTAGGCACGTAGTAATGACAATAGGCACAATAAGACCACCCCCCCGCCACCCCCTTCACACACACACATACACACACACACACACACACACACACACATATATATATATATATACACTTTCTGCTCACTCAAACATATTTAATATAGTTTTGGACATTTAAGTTTCACTGAATGTTAACTGAGCTATGTCTATGTCTATGAGGTAATGAATCAGGTTGTACAGATGTGGCGTTATTAGTCACAAACCTTTAACGTGGATACACATGATGTGTCTTGGCACTGTCCACAAATTGAACATGGTTGCAGTACACATAAGTACTTTTGTTTTACATTTTACATTTTAACGGTGGAGTCCTGTACCTGTCTCATCCTGTTCTGTTTCTGTCTGTCATGCCTTGTTTTTGTGTCCACTTTCCATGTGCTTTCTCTTTAGGTTCTGATTCCTGGATACTCCTGTGTCTGTATTCGCATTGTCGATTCACCGCAACCCCTACTTCTGTCTCCCTACTCTGATGTAGTGTTCATTGCTTGTTTTGCTATTTTGCAGCTAGAGTTTGTTCTTAAATAAATATTTTCCTTGTATGTGCCTCCATATCCAGTCTTCTATACACCAACAATCCATTACGAGCACTAGCTGGTGGGCCAGCTTAGTCAGCTAGTCTACATCACAAGAGGAAATGAGAGTGTGAGCTTAGGATTAAGCAGGAGATCAACAGGTCAGCCAGACAAAAAAATCTGCCATCTCACAAGACCGCTCTTACACAGCAAATATAACTGCAACTATTTCTCTCTGTTCCAAAGCATCAAATAATCCACAAAGAGAGGATTCCTTTAATGCGAGCACAATAATAGCCCTGCTTCTCCATCCTACAGTAGCCATGTCTTTACAAGCGACTTAGCCCAATCTGTACACTCATCAGTCGTGACATAAAAACCTCCCTAATAAAGTTTAAGTCCCCCTCAGGCCACCAAAACAGCTCTGACCCGTCGAGTCATGGATTCCACGAACCTCTGAAGATGTGCTGTAATATCTGGCACCAAGACATTGTTATCAGATCCTGTAAGTTGCAATTTGGAGCCTCCCTGGGTTGGACTAGTTTGTTCAGCACGTCACTCTGGGTGAATTGAGATCTGGGGAAAACCTGGGAGGTTTAAAATGTGTTCTGTTCTCTTATTGTTTACTACAGAGTGTGAGAGAGGACATTTCCCTACAGACAAAAACGACCACAGCTGCAAAATGGTACAGGAGGTCTCTGAGGCCTGTAGTATATCTCCACCCTAAACTCACAGCTCTGTATATATCTGCTCGCCCCGCCTCCAAACACAGCAGTCCTTCGCAACCTCGCTCTTCATTGTTTTCAACACTCTCTGAGGCTCAACCCGCTGCAGATCTCCAGTCATTAACCACCATCATCAATAATACATCTCTATCTGCATCTGCATGCTCCTGGCAGCACTTAAAGCCTGTGTGGGCTGTAGGTATTGAATTACTCCTGATCAATAGCCAGGAGCAAGGAGACGGACTGCACCATTCCCACTGGGAATCCGCAGCTCCACCTCCCCAGGAACAAACAGATGGACATATATACATGTGCTCACGTGCATGCATGCATGGTTACATGCTAGTGCTGAGACCACCCGCAAGTTTGTGCAACAACACTGCAGTACTGGACCAGTGCTTCACTATTTCTGTGCCTATATGTCCTTGGCGGTGATGTGGGGGGTTTGCTGTGCATATCTGACTGATCTGTGTGCAGTTTCAGAGATTTTTCTCGGTCTTCTAGATCCTGTATTGACAGTCTCAACAGTTCTTACTAATCTCCATTTCTTATAAACATTTTCGACAGTTTAAATTACAAACAAGAAGAGTTTAACTACCTTTTATAGTCTTCTCATGCTTTGTTACCATAGTTCGAGGTCATGGAGTGTAAGCACAACAACCTGAGAGATCTGAAGGTTCACATAATCTATCACACCATGTTATTGTCTATACCTGAAGTAATAAAATAGCACTGATGAATTAAAGGAAAGGGTGGCCAAACCTTTGTTCTTGCAGGATTCTATGCATTGGTTACAGTGTATTAAAGTCTGCAGATAAATGTTCATTGTGCACTAAACTATATTATTTATGATTTCTCCGCACAGGTGCAGTATGAACATGGAATAAAATATTTGAGTTGGAGAGCCCAAACTTTGGCAAACATGGGGTCTCCCATACATGTTTTATTTGGTATGCAAATAGAATTCCAGATATTTATGTTTCTGCTGTCACCTTTCCTTATGTACAAAAATTTTAGGAACTTTAAAATAAATAAATGTACTAAATGTACTAAAATGTACTACATTTGCAGTGTGTTAAACAATAAAAAATAGTGAGGCAGTGTGGTCAGTAGACATCTCACAATGGCAGTTTCGCAAAAACTGAATATAGATGAGAACTCCAGTGGTTATTTTAGCTTCTCCCAAATGAAATCGTCCTGCAATCTCACAAATCATTAGCAGAATTGAGCAACCAGAAAAGGCTTACCTCGTCACTTGTGTCCTTGTGGTGAAGTCCAGTGACCGCATAGATTTCAGCACCTCAATACAGCCCATATACTGCAAAGATATGGAGTAAACACAATAAAAACTGTGACAGTTTGGTCAGATATAAAAAGACAAATCAAGAGAATGATTTTATCCTTTAGAAGTTATTCATGTCATTTTGCCGTGCTATTTTTATGTGATCAATTATATAATTACATCATAGGATATACGATTTCCATTTGATTTACTTGTTTACTTAATCAGTGTTTTTTAGTCTGCACAGCTTTAGTTTGCTTTCTGTTTGTATGTTGGTTTCTTTTCAGTGGCTTACAAGTAAGAAATAATTCATATAAAACCATGCTTGATTATTTCTAATGTGATTTGATTTGATTTGAACTGCTGTGACTTCTAAGTGTTAATCCATTTTCTGGGTCATCAGTAGACACAATTGTTAAAACTGCCCCATCCTCATTTGACCCACACCCACTGACATAAACACACTGATGCTGATAAGTTGCACTTTGCATAAACACTGACGTGGAAGTACACAAGCAGAACCCCACACACGTCTGTGGCTTAATCAACAGCATGTAATTATGCAAGGGTGCAAAATATATCTTTCATGCTGCTGCAGCTCATCCTCAGCCTCCAAGTGACAGAGTAATCAGTGGGTTGGGGATTGTAATTACAGCAGTCCTAAAGGATAGGTAGATAAAAGCTCCACACTTGGCGGAGGTGGGGTCCTCATGGGCCTTCTGGGATGAGGAGACGTGGTCAGACACTCCATCTTGGGGGCACTGAAGGAGTTTCCTCATCTCTCCTTTATTGGCTGAAAGATTTAACCCCTTGAACTCCACAGATTATCTAATGTAGAGCTGAGCAACTCTTTGAATTTATATTGCAAAATAAATTTAAAAGATTTTCAAGGTTGCAATTTGAATTATATCCAGCATTATTCAACTTCTTAACAAGTTTTAAATCTGTTGAATAGGCACTCAAGTACACAAAATTCAACATTCATATCAGAATCCAAAAAATAAATGTGCAGGTCCTCTTAGTGAAAAAATGGCCAGAGTTTAAGCAAGGCTCCTGAGAACTGGCTTCACTCTCTCTAAATGGGTAGAAAAGCATTCCCTCTCCCATATTACTTGATGCTAGCCAGTATAGCCCTCCCACTGTTGGTGGTCTCAAGGGAAAGGGGGAATCTTAGTTAACGGGTGGAACTGGAGATGACTAAATTGGACAGAAAATTGAGAAAAAATTATCTCAAGTGCAATATTAATCAAAAAAAGTGTAATACCACACCCAAATCATTCACCCTTAAGGCAAGGCTGTCCAAAGTTGGTCCTTTAAATTGTATTTTTTAAGTATTTTAATAACAAAACATAGCATGCCCTAAAAACTACTTTATTTGTATAGAATTTTATTATATTTTGTCAGTGTGGCCTTTTACCCAACACAAACTTCACTATGGCCCCCTAAAGACAAAAAGCTTGGTTCACCTATTCTATTCATATTTTGCAGAAGCTACTTAGTAAATCATGTAAAATGGGTGTATTATGTTTAAATTATTGAGTGAAAAATATTTGGATGTACTGGCAGCTACTGGCAGTAGCTTTCACACTGGACTTTGCTCATGGTGGAGTTGAACTGGGGGGTATCGGAGTAGGGAAAACAGTCCCTTTGAAAAAGAGGACCTACTTGTAATGTAGAACCTACTTGTAATGTAGGTTCCATTTACTGTATATTGTAAAGGCTCTAAACCGGTAAAAGATTTTTTTATTGTTCAACTTAACAATATATAAAGCTTGTTAGAGTGTAAGAATGTTAGAAGCTTAAAAAACTTTGCATGCAAATGATAAAAAACTCTTTACTGCTACTTCAAAATACAACCCAACTAAACCTGTCTCACTCTGCCAGAACATACTCATCATGCAATCAGTCTGGATTTACTGAATGTTAATTTACTGAAAGATATCAAATGTGCAATTTTACCTTTTAGTTTTCTTATACGCCATAGTTTTTACTTTTACACACATTTTTTGCGCATTAAAACTCTACACAAAGTCTTCTGTCTTCTCCTCAATCAGTAGATTAGATTTAGCAACACAACATCCTCAACATAAAACAAGGCTCTTTTCCGAAGTTTTAATGATATTAGGAAAAGGCGGGAAGTGTTTCATTTAAGTGATGAGGTCTGCCCCTTGCTCTGGGCCTCAAAGTCCTCTTTGTCACAGGACTTATTCCTGCTTGAAAAATCATGTCTCCTCAGCACACTCTGCCAACTTTCCAAGAAACTGAAGAGGAACCGAAATTAGCTCCTTCCACTTCAAAACAAGCTCCTCCTTGCAACAATGTTAAATGAAGAGACATTTGTGTGAAAGTATGTTAGTCCAGGCTATGTGGGCCATGGCTTTATGAATTGTTTTGTGTAAATGACACTGAAAGAGGATTGTGAAGCTAAAAGGACTTTAGCTCTCCCGCTAGCAGGCCTAATATGGAGGACTCTGTGAATCACAATGACAATCATGAGTGAAGTCAAACAGAGCTCTTCTAATGTACATAACAGTGTTGTGGTATGTAAGAAATATGACTGTTTACTGCACTGAGCCAGTTCAGACTCTGGCTGGCAGAAGAGGAAACCTCTTGGTGGTTAGCTGCATGGTGGTAAGCTGTATTAAAGTTGGTTTTGGCATAGATGCGTTTCAAGCGACTAGACCTCTCAGCCACAGAGGCATTAAGAAAAGCAGCAAGACCCTCTTATATGTTATTCTACATCATATCATGTTTAAATTTTACCAAGAGGCCAGAGGAAGCACCCTGGATCCTCTGGAACACACGTGATACAAATGACTCTGATTAAATGTAATTGAATAGAGGAATGAATGTGCCTGTGTAATGCAATTAGGAAGCATGCTCAGGCCCAGACTCTCTCTCGTCCCTTGTCTCTCTCTCCCCCTCTCTCTCTGGGGTTAGAAAGAGGGAGTGAGCACTATAAGAGGGTTGAGGGAAGATAATTGACATCAACGTCAAGCAGTCTGCCACCTATAGCAACCCTTTATGGACCATAAGGGAGTACACAAGCTGTGGCAAATGTCAGCAGCACTTAACATTAAAGTAATGAGCACTGAGATGTTGTTGGGCTTTTAATTGTGGCATGGTATTGTTATAACAACCCTTGTCTTTGGCACAGAAAATGATATGACAGATGCGTGTTAAAGTTGGATTATACAGCCCATGGCTGTACTGAGGCAAAGTCTTTGCCACATGAAGCAATACAGCTAAATTAAATTATACATTCCGCCTCTTCCAGCAAGCACCAATGCAACAATACAGCTTCATTGTTCTAACTTTACATCGCTGTTCCCATGAAGCCAGGTCTAAAACTATATTTCTTTCCTTAGGATCTGCAACAGTTTGTAGTAATTACTCTTTACCACAACGCAAAATAGACCAGGTGATGCAAACTGCATGCCATGAACCATTGCAGTACTTTCTACAGCCAAAGATGTAATTGTGCTTTATTGGAAAGTGCTGAAAGCCTGCTAAACACAATTCAGAAGGAAACACGGCTTGAGCCAATAATCCAGTGACTCACCCTGACGATGTAAGAGGCTCCCGTGCTGCTGATCTTCTTGTCTGGGTGCAGCCAACCCTGGGACGGCTTGTGGATGAAGCTGCCCTTGTGGTTGAGGTCCTCTCCACCCAGCCACATGCCTTCCACCCTGGTCCTGCGGTTCATCCCCGTCCTGAAGCTTCCAGGTCCCCCTGGACTTCCTTCTGCCATCCCCACACCTCCAGAGCCTCTGGGACTGGCTGACCCAGCCGAAATTGATGAACCCCTGTGCTTGGTGACGGCCTGTAGGGAACAGGAACCCACACACACAGGGTCACAGGAGTTGAGCACAGCAGCCAGGCTGGCAACTGGCCCACTGGCAGTCGCAGCTGCCCCAGAAGCAGCTGGGACGGTCTTGCCAGAGTCCTTGCTAGAACTAGAGCCTGAGCTGGAGCTGGAGGGGCTGCGGCTCAGCAGAGAGTTGGAAAATTTCCACTGGGGTATCTTTGGGATCAGCATGCAGAAGGTGGTGACGCCGTCTCGCTCACTGTCTGGACCAGGTGAGTCGGCATCAGCCAGTGCCTGGGCCTGTGGAGGTGGAGGGAGGGTGGCCGGCTCCAGAGGTGGCAGGGGTAAGCCCGGCGCAGATGAAGGAGCCACTGGAGTGGCCACCACCACCTTCCCGCTCATGGCCAAGCTCTGCATCAGGTCGTCGGAGGAGGTCACAGAGTCGTTGCGGAAGCGGCCATACTTGGGCTTAAGTAGCATGCCCGGAGAGGCAGCCCGGAGCAGGGGAGGGTCACAGGACAAGGAGGGAAAGGGGGAAGGGGAAAGGGGGGAGAAAAGAAAAACGCAACAGGGGAAAAAATGGAAATCCACAAGAATCCTCTGGGAAGAGAAGCCTCCTCTGTGGAATTGGTGCAGTGCTGTTATCAACCCTCCAATATGCACCGCACACTCTCCCTCTCTCCTTCCCTCTGCTCCTTCCCACTGCCGGCCCGCTCCCTTAGAGTGGCTCAATTACTCCCCCCCCACCTCTCTCTTTTTCTCGTGGTGATGTCATGATGTTATTGCTCGTCTATCAGCCCTGCCCAGCTGCTCTCAGACACCATTAGCTAACTCACATCTGCTCGAGGACCTCCTCCCAGCATCACCTCGCACACAAACACACACAGTACAGCCATGCCGTCAACGCTAGAACCATATAGAAGAAAAATATATGTCCAAATATTTCCTCATGTCTGTAAGGTATGTGCAAAATACATCAGCACTACATGAAGCACTACAAAGAAGACTTTATTTTACCAATAAACCAGTTATAGGCCAGTTATCATTATCGCTCAATGAATGAAGTTTCACTACTTTGAAGTCATTTTCGCAACTGGCATGAGCAATTTGAGAAGAACGTTTATGAACTCTCAAGTTCTTTAATGTAACACATTCATGAAACAACATATGAGACAGTGAAAATGAAAATGTACACTCATTTAAAAAGACCTGGGCTAAAGCACCAGTTACTGAATTCAACAGAAGTAAAGATAAAGACAAGCATGAAAGTACCTTACTCTTTTTCTGTCTGCTCATCTCTTATTGCGCCACTCTCCACTTTAGTTTGGACATGTTACAGACCTTCAAAGCTGTTGTTCTCTGTTTTGTGTCCGTGCATTCAGACCAGCAGTGAACTTCTGAAGTCTTACAGATGCATTCTGCTTGCGCAAGAGGCAGTGACAGTTAAACAGAAGTGTCTCTTCCTTTCTGTGTAACGTCACTGTGCCTTCACGCGTACATCGGTGTGTTGTTCTCCACTGTGCTATACATGGAGAACAAACAGGAAATAAAGCATTGCTACATATTCCACTAGTATTTTCTGCGTCAGCAAGTAGAGACTACATTTTTGAGGAGGCCACGGTCATGTGGTCAAATAAAAACAAACAGTCATCTGCCATGATGCAAATTAGGCGGTTTGAGATGTTGGTTTCCAAAATACACAAGAAATTTTCCAGTGAAACACCGGTAAATAGGTGCCCGTTTTAGCTCTGAAACCCCCCTTTCACGACTCTTTCTGTTACTTAATATTCATTGGTAGATTATTTTATATGGGGGCTATCACTGTTGCCATTTCAAATTAGTGAGAGTAGTGTAAGTGTGTGCTCCATCATTATCTTAGGCGTAAAGTAAAATCAAGTGAACGGGCACCACTTAAGAGAATTTACAACCAGGAATATGAGCACTTGCTCCATCTCCCTCATTCTCTCTCTCAGTACATTCACAGCTCTCCTGGGAATTCTGACTCAGGGTAAGTGAGTCTGGTGCATGCTTTCTTTCTATCATATATGAGAACACGTATATGCAAACAGTTCAAGTTACCTTTTACCACATGAAGCCTTAATGTGAGACTACCAAGGAACTCACACATAGAGGTAAGCGGTAAAATCAGATTGTTTTCAGTTTTCTACTGTTATGATTGGCTCTCAGCAGTAAATGTAAGTATCGTGTTGCATGCTCATTAGCATACACATATATTGCAGACAGGACATTATCATAAGTGGAGTACCTATTGGGGGGGGCTTTGTTTGTTAGCACTAGGGCCCATAAGATCCTCACTTACAATATATCCACTGATTACTAATGCAGAATGAAAAAAATCCATGATATACAATGACATAAGTACTAGGGAGCAGGGGGCAATTCCACCAGTTTAGCAGTAAAAAATCCTTATTCAGCCCCATGTGGACAGAATTGTATGCCTATTGCTCACAGAAAGACACCGCACCAGTTAGCTTGCAACAGCACCACACACACAGTCCTAACATTTATTTACCTCCTCCTTATTCATAATGCAGCTCATCCCTATCAACCTGCAGCCTTGTATTTTCATCATTTATCTTTATATTTATCTTATTAAGAGGTAGTCGAATGTAAACATTTAGCTCAATGTTAGAGACAGAACAAAAATAATTAAACAAGCAATCGTCTTTTTTTTCCCACTGAAAGCATATTACGAATGGGGTTTCCCATTTATGTACAGTATTTCTATTTTAATGTAATACAAACTGAATAGGCCATCCACACACTCCTAAATGGCTTGTGTGTTTAATAAAATAACCTTTACAGTATGTGGACCTTTTTCACTCACATCTCATGTACATTTTTTAAAAGATGCATTCACTGGAAAGTTGTTGACGGAAGCAAAAGGAATCACTCCAAAGAACCCAGTTTGCCACCTTTTTTTGAAGAGGGTACCATAAGAAAAGAGTCCTTTCAGACTGAACATTCATTTTGTCTGTAACCAGAAATGTACAGTTTTTCATTTCTGTGTCATCACAGCCCTCCTGAGAGTCTGGAGCAGGTTCATCCTCTCACCACTGTCTCTTTGTGTTTAGACCACCATTTATTTATTCCTCTCAGACTCACAAATGACAAACGTGCCAGAAGCCTCTAGAAAAGTAGGTTTGGTTCACCACACATGTACACCTTCCTGGAGGGTAATCTACCATGGACTGCTTTCAAAGCACCAAACTGACAGAAATAGTTGGACAAAAACAATGCTGACACACTTTCAATTTCTTAGAGGACTAAATGTGTCCATTCAGGCCACAGTCCAGCAAAGTTTGAAGATCATCCAGCTCAAACACGCTTGGTCTAACTAATCAGTAACCACTACAGTAACACAACAACTGTAGTAACTGTCACACATTAAATTATTGTGTATAATAGCATAATAGTTAATGGTACCACAAAAAAAATATTTTCCAAATTATGGCTCACACTGAATCAATGAATCCACATTGTGCATTCTACAAGTAGAAGATACCGTACAGTAATAATTAGTCAAGGAAAAGATCAAAAAGAGTTATGGAAACAAGAGTGCCATGTAAAGTATCATTTCTTTCCACTGTGACCTACGTGTGAGGTGACAGATGAAGCATGAAACTTTTTGTTGAACTTACCTAAGTGAGAGTCATTGGCGATCAGGGCGAGAAAGCAACGCTAGGAAATGAAATTATTTGATCAGCACACAGACTTGGTTTGTACATAGTCACCCACACACACACACACACACACACACCTCCCCTGAAACATCGAACCATGCTACTTGAACTTTTCATGAATTCAGTGGTTACTGTTGAACTAAACAAAGTCGACAAAGTCAATATTTATGAAGTTGCAAAAGGCACAAACAGAGTTTCAAAACCTTTGCTCGGCAATGAGGAAAAAATAAAGTGTTTCCTGTGTGTCTACTAAAAATCTAATATTGTTCATGGCTTTTTAAACACTGTAGCTGTGATGACTGTGAACAAGAATTCTTTCACTTGAAAAATAATTCTAAAATGTAAAAAATCAGGGGTTAATTGACTTGTATTATCTTATATATTTGATATTTTATTAATTGGTAGAGTACAACAGTTTAAACAGCACTTTTTTGTAACCCTTTTTTGTTGCCCGGGTCATAATACTAACAATTTCATTAGCTACGGTAGATACTCTGGCTGATATGGTGCCAATACTGAGCTTCTTTTATTGCCAAGTTTAAAACATAACCACCTACACCTAAGCCTGTGTTATATTATTATGGGAATGTGTACTTGTGAACAGATTATGAAATGTATCTACAGGTTGAAATATAAAAAAAGAGTTCACATCGGATCTCTGCTAGTGTTATTACAACATGAACCATTATATACTATTTTTCATGATGCTTTATACCAAGGAAGTTGCAGGTGAGATAAACTTAAAAAGGGTAAAGTTCTGTCATTTTCCATCGTTTGTAACTATAAATTCACTAAAAAGTATTACCCCACTGTGTACCTCATATTTTGTATAATCTATCATATACTATAAATTTATACCTTAAAGAGCATTTTAATGTTAACTGTAGGACAGATGGAGTGTGATATACCTATCTTGAGCATTGAGTATTTTCATGAGAGCCAGTTAAATTTTATTTCATTTCATATTGTACCTTTGTTGCCTTTGTTCACTCTGGCTTGCCATTTGTTCTAGTTTGAAAGGTCACAGGAACACTGTGGTTCGATTTTTGCTTGTTGACATTAAGTGGTATTTCACTTTGGCTTCTAAAAATTGACTATTGGCACATGATCTCATATAAAAATAAAAATAAATAAACACATTGTGTATGACAGGTCAATATTTAAAATAACATTAAACACTCCTACTCCTACTCAGGAGACAAAAACTTTGCCGTGTGTGTGTGTGTGTGTGGGTGTGTATATAGATTTATACACAGGTCTGCAAAAAAAGTTCCGTTTCTCAAGTTTTATCTTTTATAGCTGCAAGTGTTGAACTGAACAGCTTTGCCTTAGTTTTTAAGAACTGCTGATAATATTTCTCCTCATTTCTAAATAAATATATTGTTCTTAAAAGCATCATTTTAGAGGAAATGACAATCGATCAAAATGAGAGAAATGATGCAGCGTTTACAGAACTTGAATAATTCAAAGAAAACAAACCTCATGTTCACTTTTAAACAAAATGGCCATAATGTCCTTTGACGTACTACTAGTTGTGTTTCACCATCCAGCTGGTCACAGTCCAAGAGGAACATGTTAATTATGGCATTGTTTTTTGCTCACAGATGCTGATTTAAAAATAAACTGCAGTTATCTCATGTTTTTTTTTCCGGAGCTGTATATATATATATACACACACACAGAAATAAAACATAGACAATCTTGCTACAACAAGAACATAACAATATAACTACAACACTGACATTGTTGTGTGCAGGATTTAGTGTGTTTAGTGGTGCATGAAAGTACTGTTCATGCAGTAAAAATAAAAATGAATGTGGGTGGATGTAGCTCAGCGGGTATACATGCCTCTGGACCAAGAGGTCATAGGTTCGAATCCTACCTTCAGCACCACCGCTGGGTCCCTGAGCAAGACCCTTAACCCTAAGTTGCTCCAGGGGGACTGCTCCCCTGTAGTTAGGGAATGGAAGTCACTTTGGATAAAAGCGTCTGATAAATGCCGTAAATGTAAATGCAATAAAATTGCAGCAGATGATGAGGAGATGACCATTACATGAATGGAATTGCATTCAAATATATATACTTTAATATGGAGTGGGTCCCCACTTGCAGCTATAACAGCTTCCACTATTCTTGAAAGGCTTAAGAAAAAGGTCCATAAAGACATGGTTGGATGAATGCACTAAAGAGGCTAAAGCTTGCAGGGTTTTGTTGTTTGTTTGTTTGTGTGTTGGGATGTTTTTTTTCACAGTGGTCCCTGGTTCTTGAGGCCCACATTCAGTCCATCCACTGATGAAACAGGTGAGGTACGTTGCACAATCCTATTCGGAACAGAATTACAAAAACGGAAAACATCACCTACAGAATGGGGAGGAGTTATACGCATGATGTCACAGGTAGAAAGGATTTCCTGTGGCGTTCAGTTCTGTGTTTAGAGGCAATGAGTCTTTTTCTGTATGTTATCCGATGGTCTATCAAGCCAGCATGCACCCAGAGCAGAACCAGCCTTTTCGATCAGCTTGTAGAACATTGTGTGTGTTCCTGAACGGGTCCAGTTTACCCCCAGGTACCTGTATTCCTCAACCATCTCAACATCAGTCCCTTTGATTGTGTCAGGGGTGGGAGGAGGAGAATCAGGGGCCACTGTGAACCCCCCCCCCACACACACACACACACACACACACACACAAACAAACAAACAACAAAACCTTGCAAACTTTAGCCTCTTTAGTGCATTCATCCAGCCATGTCTTTATGGACCTTTTTCTTAAGCCTTTCAAGAATAGTGGAAGCTGTTATAGCTTCAAGTGGGGACCCAAACCATATAAAAGTATATGTTTTTGTATGCAATTCCATTCATGTAACGGTCAGGTGTCCCAATCCTTTTCCCATACAGTGTATTGTTCCTTATTTTGTAGTCAGACATTTCTGTGACTGTGTCCCAGTGCACAAAGCAAGGTCCATAAACACAGGCCCGCACACAGAAACAAGAAGAGTGGAAGCTGTTATAGTTGCAAAGGGGGGGACCAACTCCATATTAAAATCTATGTATTTGAATGCACTTTAGAGGCCCTGGTGGTGTAATGGTCAGACATCGCAATACATTTTTCCTTGTAGTGTGTATCAGTGGGGGGCCAAGGGGGAGGCTGGGGGCCGAGTGGTAGGTATGTATGTGGGTAGGTGGATGGTTAGGGGGGCGGGGTAGGCACGTGGGTGGCTAGGTGGGCGGGCAGGGCGTCTGCTGGCTCCTGGGTCGCTGGCTGGCGCCTGCCGCTCCTGGGGGGTGGCTCTGCCCGGTGAGGGGCGGGCTTCCCTGGTTGGCGGGTGGCTTCTGGGTCGCAGGGAGTGGATCCCACGCTCCATTTGCACCTGCGGGCCATCTCTTGGCGGGGCTGGGTGCACTGTCGCCTCGGGCCGCTGGGGCTCTGTCCCGTGGATGCAGGGGTCCACGTCTGGGGCCTCCTCCGCCCGCCTCTCGGGGCTCACACTCCGCCCTTCTGGGGTATGTGGTCAGGGTTCCCGGGCCTCCAATGGGGCCGCCAGATCTCGCGGCCTCCTGGGGCTTCTCAGTCTTCCCTGGGTGCCGGGGCAGCATGGTCATGGTCCCTCACCCTTACAGCGAACATTCCATGACACTACACGCACACATTCACTCACTCACACACTCACTCATCTATACACACACTCACTCATCCACTCACTTACTCATCCATTTCCTCATTCACCCTCTCACCCACACACTCACTCACAC
>JBBIGB010000037.1:9608551-9622530 GCA_037577075.1 Alestopetersius hilgendorfi
CATTCATGACTCTCACAGAATGAACCAGAATGATTGATGTTGGTGACCCCGCCCCCTTTCCCTCTCGTAAACAAAACCAAGGCAACTATTAATTTTTGAGTGATAAACATTGAAAGGGGTCAAATTGACCCCAAGGAGAATACGAGGGTTAAAGGGAGGAGGCACTGAGGTGAAATCGGGAGCTGTGTTCTTCTAACCACGTCACAAAACTTTACAAACAAAACAAATCTTTATACTATTTAATACTATTTTTTAATGTATTTGGTGGCAGAAAGTCCCTTACTGCTTGCGCAGGAGCCTCATACACAGTATAAATATTTATATATAATATATATATATATATATATATATATATATATATTAGAGGTTGGTCATCGATTAATTTTTTTAATGGCGACAATCCCCATCCACCCCACCCCACAAGCTATGTAAGCACCCACAGGAAATATTTGGCAAATATTTGGGCGTTAACGGCGATATTTTTTTATCGTGCGAAAAGAATCTCCCAGAAAAGAAAGGCCCAGCACTAATATACATATATATATATAGGTACCAAGCACAGATATAAGATGACTCAGGTTAAGGGAAGGTGGGTCAACATAGATATTAACTTTTGTTTTTTAATGTCAGTGTTTGCATTTTCTGTTTCTTCTCATGCTGACGAGATCAGTTTGAAACGGTTAAAGAATACAAGTCTTTTTCTCAGGCTGCTGTCTTATTCAGAAGCCTCTCTCCTGGGCAAATCTCTTAACGCACTTTCCTGCTCTCGCTGTGTTTGTTGGTTCTTCCAGAGCCAGCCTGAGATTGAGTACACCCTGCCTGAGTTACAGGCTCCGCGCTCCAGTGTTGCAGACAAGCCCTGGCCACAAGTCAACTCACACACACAGCGGCCACACACTGGTGAGATGGATCCCCTTTAGCTCTTCAGACTGTTTACAACTCTTTTTTTTTTTGTAAGCTCAGCCTGGGCCCATGAACACAGCTGACTCCATTCTCTTAACCCTTAGCCTAGGGTTAATGACATTTCGCTATATGTTTGCTATTTGATTATTTAAACATGCTTATATAATTATGGTTAGCTAGATAATAAATTACACGGATGTTCAGTTTACACAAATATTAGTAATGTTTTCATTGTGATATTGTTTTATTAATATGCCACCTTTTCTAGAGACATAGAATGGAAACCAGCATTAATCAGACAGTAGTAGACAAAAAAAATCAACCATATTAAACATTACAGATTACAGAATGGGGAAAGAATAAATACATGACAGAGCCAAGAGTTAAGAGAAAGGTCATTGCACAGAGAGACAATATACATTTTAATTAGGTTTCAAAAAAATCTTTTTGCGCATTTGTTTCATTTTAAACCAGTGAAAATCAAAAACCAAGAAATGAAAGGATTCACAACAAAACTCATTAGTTTAATATCAAGTTAAGTGGGGAATTTGCACCTTTGACATTTGTGAGTGAACAAATATCATCTTGCTGCTGGCCATAACTGCAGTATGTAAAGGTTAGATTGTAGCGTGCCCTGCGCAATGCTGTAGTTACTGGAAAGCTCACAGGTCGCAAAATCAATGAGCCTCTGCTGAAAGTGCTGCCTCTGCATCCTTCTAGGCGGACGATTGCACGGGGAGAGAAATGCAGCGAAGGCCGCAGGAAAAGGAAAACACAGCAGCCAGCACGCTGAGGACCCCGCCGCTGAGCACGACTTCCTGGGCTGCATGTCAAGGTGAGAGAGGACAAACAGCTGCTGGTCAACTCCTATAAGAAGGTTATTCTTCATTATTACTGGTCAGTCATTTTTTAGCAGTTACTGAAAAATGAACACGTCAGTTGGGTAGTTATGTGTGGGTCTACTGGTGCTTCCTAACCCTACAGTTCTACACCAGTTCTTCACAACATGTTCTAACTGCTGACTTAACACTGCAGAGATTCAAAAGAGATTCAAAATTACTGCTGGCTTTAGATTTATGTTTTTTTCCATAATTCCATATACATTTATCCATAATTAAACTCAGCCTCTGTCCAAAAAGCTGATGCACCAACCACAGACTTGCTGTTTGATGAGCAACTCTGTATAACAAATCTTTACATTTTGTGCACACTTGAGACGGCAACACCATCAAATGACCCTACCGAGCATTTGTTTTGGCTACACACCTTCAGAAACCGTCTTTATTGAGTATTTATCATCCCCCGATATACTACTTTATCATCCATCCATAACTACTATGGCACCGAAACCATAGCAACCCTGTTTGTACAGCAAACAATCATCCTGTAGAGGCCAAAGTCAAATGAGTGACACCATCATCTAGGTGAACGTCATCACCTCAGCAGTTGATTGTAGCTGCTGAATACAAAACAAAGTAGTGGACTGTCAAATTTTAGTGTAGAACTGTTAAAAAAAAAACACACTCCCCCGCTGAAGGGTTATTGGTGTAAAGGAGTACTGAGGGGAGCGGTGGATACGGCAGTGAGGAATCTGCTCTCTGTCTCCCTCATAGGCGTTCAGGTCTGCCGCGCTGGATTTTGGCAGCCTGTCTCTTCCTGTCCATCATGGTGATGCTCTGGCTGAGCTGTGCCAGCCTGGTAACGGCACCCGAGCAGCACGTCAAGACTCAGGTACGCACTCATTCATCAACCCTTCACTGCAAACTCGCACAAACCTGAGAGACGCTCTTTCCTGCCTAGACCAAACCACACTGCAAATTCACTTCTTGTAACTATTAGACCTCTAGAGTTTACATACATACAAACATGGCAGAAAACTTATTTGCTAGCTTTTCTGCACAACATGACCGTTTGCACAGCAATAAACAGTACTTTTACAGTACAGAGTTTACAGTGAACTCTGACGGGCAATTTAGCTGTAATATATGAAAAACAGAAGCATACATTAGGACTGACCTGAATAATTCAAATACATAAGTATTAGTTGGAATTTGACTCTTATGTTTAGTATCAAAAGCATCATCGTAACCAAATGAATAACAAGATGTGTCACCCAAACAGCAAAACTCTTCATCAGAAAACTCCTTTATAAAGGACAGAGGGTGTCACAGTGTAGTAAAAAGCAGGTTACGTTTAGACATCCTTACCTCAGAGCACTAGAGAAGTCACAGGTGTGGGAGCACCTTTAATTATCGGACAAAAAAGAAGAGCTCAGTCTGCAATTTATAATAAGGAGTTTGCCAGGCAGACATGAGACGTTTGATGAATGATCTCAGATATGGAAGTATAGTTATGCTTATCCAGGTATGCTAGTGTCTGATGAGGGCGATGCTAAAACAGGGGCGTTCACAGCCTGTTTCATTATTGTTAAAGGTGACGAAGTAATGAAGTCCTTGCTCATAAATAGCACAACAGTCATTAAAACACTATTCGTGCAAGAAGTACTGCTAGTACTACGGGGGCAGCTGGTGGTCTGGTGGTTAGAGAACTGCACCTGTAATCGGAAGGCCATGGGTTTGAATCACAGGATGCCCGGGGCACCACTGAGGTGGGCTTGAGCATGGTACCTTCCCCACAAACTGCTCTCCTAGTGCCCCCTCTGTGGGTGAGTGGGTTAAATGCAGCGAAAGAATATCAATCAACTTCACACTATGTGCTGTGCTAAGGTGTTTTCACACGTGACAAAAATGGGCCACTTTACTAATATACACTGTGACAGGTGTGAACAGATGTGTTCCTTGTATATTCACTGTGGGGCTTGTTCTCACTGGCAGTTTTTTTTTCACTGCAGTTGAGCATCAACGGCGATAAGGAGTTCCTGGACGAGATGCCGAAGGTCAACCCCTACCATTTGACTCCAGTAATTGCGGTGGCGATTGGCCAGTCTGACGAGGGAAAAGAGGCGGGGCCTCTGCCGGTCAAAGTCGACCTGAACAAAACCTCACTTTAGACTTAGCTATGTTGATCTCGCTCTCATTTACAGGGATGAAACACCACCATTTTTTTTTCTAAATAACAATGCATGGCACAGTTTGATATATTATTTATAATTGGGTCCTGTCTGCAGTCTGAAGTATTACCAGAATCTGCCAGACACTTGCAATTGTACTGTAGGTGCTTTCCGCACAAAACACTGACTCATTTTCCTTTTACTGTTCATACTCACCATTGTATCGGAGCCGAGGAATAAGGAGTAAATTATACAGCTGTCGTGAACCAGACCAGTCCATTTTTTTTTCCCTTTGAGACTATGTAGATTTGTAGGTTTTGTTCGTAAGACAATGCTACGACAACAAGATTACTTGCCAAGCACTGAGCACTATGCTTAAAGAGTTTAGATAAGAAAGAACATTGGAATGCAAATGAAAGGTGAACAGTTCCTAAGTGCTTGTGTAGATTAATTAGTGTCACACAGAGATGAAGCACACAGATAGATAAGCCCGGGGCTTTGAAGGTGATTCTGTTGGAAACCATCCAGCTCCGTTAACGTCAGAGACTCGCCGATCTGACAAGTGTGAGCAATCAAACCGGGCCCACGAACGGAGCCTTCTCCGTTGGAACAGCTGATTAAAATGTTTGCACAACATGCAGACAGAAACGCTAATATACTCTTTGAACTAGCATGTCGCCCAAACGGCGAAGACACTCTTAATTACAGCGAGGAAAAAGAGACGAACGCTGACAGCTCAGATTAGCCCGCTCGTGATTGTTTTCCGCCTCAGCTCAGGAACGGGCTCTTTATTTTCGGATGTAGGGCCGTTTTACCACGACTGGAAGAATGCCCCAGCCACAGAATAATGGGAGCATGAAGCCATGTACATACAATTACTTATTTATTTATTTATCTACTTCTGTGTTTATGCTGAGCTTATGATAACACTAATATATAAGGTCTTAAGCGTCTCATCTATCATTTAGATGCTTTTCGACAAGACTCCATTGCAAGTGTACAAAATTTGCCCCCCCATCCCATGTAAACTGCTACCATCTGATATTTACAGCAAGAGCAGATTTCTCATAGGGATGTTGGGGTAATGCAGAGGTGCTCTGTTGTACTGTTGTACAGTAAGAATGTGAATTTCTCTATTCTCCTTGGGCTTTTTTGTGCTCATATATATACATAAATGCCAGTGGTAGGGTATGGGATGGTTCTACTTCCGCTTGATGCTAGGCTTTAATAAATAGACCATTTGTAAGCAGCTGTAGAACTGGCCGACATAAGGTCGTTTTTAGTGCAAATTGTCTTGTAAAGCTATTTTACCTATTCAGTCCTAGTTGCAGTGCATGCTAGTCCGCTATAAGAGTTAAATGACCCGTCACCTTATGGCAGCAAACTACTGTACGCTTTTAATCTTTGTGTTTATAGCTTAATGTTGAATAGGCAGTGTAATTATAATTCGAACTGCAAATGATGAAGGAAGAACTACTTTAAAGTCCATATCCCTGCTGGTTCTAAGTATGGTCACTGCTGTATAAAATGAGTCTTTCTTTCTCTTTTGAACAGTTTTCAATGACCTGATCCATAATACACAATCAAATAAAGTCTTTTCATGTTGTAATTAACCAGGTGTTGGTAGCATTTGTTTGTTCCACCAAGGTTTGTCCCAGAATTCATTCAAATTCTTGTTATTGCCATTTCATGAGAGGAGCTAACAGTAGAGGGCAGACTTCACTGGATGGTGGAGATTTTCCCAGCTTCTCTCCATCATTCACAATGATGAGCCAACATCAAGGAATAAAACTCGACGGATCTTTGGCGGTTATCGTACCTTTACATAAGTGACACCCTGTAAATCATCCATCATTGCCTGCACAAGCATATACATGCTTGATAGCAAGGTATCAGAGATCAAACCTATACCGGTATTGCCCTTTTTTTTTAATAGAAATTGAACTATAATTTTCAAGTTGGCATAATTTTTACACAAAAGAAATGCATAAGCCATACTCGGGGTATATTAAAGGTGAAATAATAAATAATATTGAAATAAGTTGGATATTGACCACTGTCCCTCTTCATACTTGTCTGTCCATGTTTTTATCGCATGGCCACTAGATGGTAGGATTTAGCTTGGAGAGCTGAGGGAGGTTTTTATATGCAGGCAGAGGCTCTAATGCATCACTGCTTTAAGACACTCACTTACCCCCTAAAGACACTGCATAAAGAATGAAGAAGGGCACATACTTCAAAGTAAATAAAATATACTTGACCAATGAGCTCTTTTAATGTATTTCAATGTAGTCTTCTCTACGCTTGACTGGTTTAAAAAAAGGGGCATATATCCCACTGGCCAAGTCACCATTCCACCTCCAGGAATCTGACGCCATTATTAACATGCATGAACTGTGTCATACCCTCAGCCACAAAGCATCTCATTTTTAAAAGAGCTGTCCGGCTGTGTCTTCTGTAAGAATAATGAGCTCTTAACTGTGCACACACACCTGCTTTGTCCACAGTCACTAACAGAGCTTTTCCCTGGGAGACAATATCAGCTAAATGGATTTAAAAGGTACAGGATATGCTATTCAAAGAATGAATTAAATATATGTACAGTGAGTGGGATGATACTAAGAAAAATAGTCATGTTTTTGTTAATAATGATGAATGGGATCATATATCATACCCTTATGGACCGTAGAACATTGGCACGCTTGAAGTGCTCCATTCATTTCCTTAAACCATGAAGAGCTTGCAAGAGATTCATTCCAACTCATAAGCCCTAATCTGCTGTGCCGTGCCGTGGAGTTCATGCCAAGCATGTACCCATATGGCAAAACGTTATTTTCACTTCTGAAGACTTGGCCTCACTCTTGGAATCACATGTAGAGCGAGTGCGACATATGCTATGGAAGGAGGCCAAGAGCGCTTTACATTGTCTTGAGGATCTCAAATCATCCTCCTTCTCCTAATGTTTCCATTCTTTTCAAATACACCAGTGGTTTTCAGCTCCAGTCCTGGGTACCCACTGGCCAAGGTGACCAGAATACTGTGCCGGGGCAGGAAACGCCTAAAGTGGTGCAAGTGCAGCAGGTACCCACATGAAAAAACTGAAATGTTGAAAGGTTCTAGGGTGAAGAACCACCTTTGGTAAAGAATGTCCACCTAAAGGTTCCATATTGAGTAATGTTTCCAAGAACCATACACACACACCAACAATCATTTAGGAATCTGTATTGGAGGAGTGTGTGCTCCTCACTCCTTAGTACTGAATGTTCTTACAGTGCTCGATAAGGTGTTAGAACACATACATCCTAAAATTTGCGATTAATTCCTCCACCCAAAATCTCTCCACGTTCTCTAGTCCTTGATCATTGCTTGTGGCCTCCCATGGTTTTCAGTAAGGATTAGATCAGGGAACTTTTTGTGTGGTTTAATTATGCCTTGTCGGGAAACCCAGTGACGACTGCAGAGTCTAGATGCAAGATTCAAGAGAGGTTTATTGTCAATACCACAATATACACAGTATACAGGGTATCAAAATTCCATTTCACACAGCCCCCCCCTGGTGCATTTTGTCTAAGAAATAAATATAAAAATATAAAAACTAGGAACTAGAAAATCTAGGAACTAGATTTAAACGTGCTTTAAAAATAAAGGTGTCAAAATGAGTTCGTCATGTGATGCCATGGAAGAATGAAGTTCGGCTTTCTGAATCTGAACTGAAAACTTAAAAAGGTCCTACGAAGTGCCCTTCTATTGGTAAAGAAGCTTAAAGAAACAACCCATGTGGCATCTTTACTGAGATGTATTTGATGTTCATAATGTATCCAACAAGATTCCCAGGAACTTGTCACAATGTAACAGAGGTAGTTTGGTATTGGAACCTGACCAGAGAACCCAATTCCAATCACAGTCCAGCACCCTGGTTCCAGGAAAGTAATGTGGTCCTTATAATGATGCTTGAACACATCAGATCACAGCACACAGTGTGAAATTCTTTCTCTGCATTTAATCCATTCACCAAGTGAAAAAAACTGTGTGTGGGGGGACTGTATCTGGATCAAGGGTACCTCAGTGGTGCCACTAGCAGTGTTGGGATTCAAACCTTCTGATCACGTGGACAACTCCCTAACCACCAGGACACCCTCTGCCCCAATGTTTAGTAAATCCAAGGAACTTACCTTTGTGATTTTGGAGACCCCAGGCTGTAACCAATTACTGCAACTATCCAAGTGTAACATTTGGAGACAGCTCTGCCTTTCTAACCTCACTGTTTGTTGGGTAAAATACACTCAGGTACACTGCAGCTCTAGTTCATTGAAAATGCCAAATAACTGAGAGCTTTTCAGATTTGAATATACATTTTTACAGCCACTGCTTGATTCATGGAGGTCAAAAATTGTCTGACTCTTCCGTTCCTGAAGAACGGAACTCAAATATAAACAGAAATATGTATAGATTTTTTTTCCTTTTATTATTTATCACTGAAAGTGTTTTTCCCCCTTATTTTACAATAAGATCAAATTGATGCACAAACATTTTATCAATGGCCCCTTTTTTGGGTGCTAATGATTGTAGAGGGTACCCTACTGTCGGTTTTTAGACATCCTCAAAAGGACAAATCTCAGTTCAGTTCAAGTGTGACATATAAAGCCGGGGTCTTCAGGTAGCTAACACCATATGAGCTAATACGAGCCACATGTGCTCAATAAACTCGGTGGCATCTGCTCACATGGAGTCTGAATAAAGCCTGTAGCCTGGCGTTCTGCACTTCAGCACCACACAGCCTGAGCAGGTGAACGGGAATGATTATAATAAAAAACAGGGCTTCATCTCAGCTGCTGCAGATGCGGCTTGTGGCCTTGAACAATACAATGAAAATGTGGCTTAAAATAACATTTTTAGTGCCCCATGCCAACGTTCACTAAATGCATAAACTGCAGCTCATATTATTGGACCCCATATAAAATAGGACCATATGATGACTACGTTTCCATATACACTTATAGAACACACCTCTGTGCCCAAAAGCTACAGAACTATCCTATAAACATCTGTATGCCTGAGATAACTCAATGGCAGTGAGTGTAGCCCTAAGAAAAGAATCTAAGACCATCACTGCTTTCACAGACGCCTGGCGGTGCGAAGACAGATGCCCATTCTGGGAAGGTGACCATAGGGGGAGCAGTGGGGCTGCGTTTGAGTGGAACCTTAAACAGCAGCTGAGGTTGGAGGCAGGCTGTGGGCTTTTCCGCCGCTCCAAGCCCGCACTGCTCCCTTATCAGCCTCTACCTGCTGGTAAACTGAACCTGCAGTGCATTAAACAGCCAAACCCACCGCAGCCCACTGAAAATAACTGCGCCCTGTAGAAACGAGCGGAATAATGAGTGAGGGATAGAGTGAGAGAGAGAGAAAGGGAGAGGGAGAGAGATGGAGAGAGAGAAAGGGAGAGGGAGAGAAAGGGAGAGGGAGAGAGAGGGAGAGAAAGGAAGAGGGAGAGAGAGAAAGGGAGAGGGAGAGAGAGGTAGAGAAAGGAAGAGGGAGAGAGAGAAAGGGAGAGGGAGAGAGAGAAAGGGAGAGGGAGAGAGAGAGGTAGAAAGAGGGGGGTATGAATGTGATATTGGGCATTTTCCATAATCAGCTCATGAATGCATAAACAGGTGCTTTCTGAATGTGGCTCACTAATGTTGTTAATTCATTTTTGGAATGGCAAAATATGCACGAGACGAGAAAACACAAGCAGGCCGCACGCCGTTACACCTCCTGTGCGGCCCGTGCCCTCAGGTGAGGTGCAGGAGACTCACCTGACACACATGTGCAACATGCAAGACCAGCCGGTAACTGATGGGGGGGGTCATTTCACGTTCTGACAGTGAAGGCTTAGAGCAGAGAAGCAAACGTGTTGTGCCTGCAGGTCACATGCGTGTCAGTCAAGGCTAATGGGACAGCTCCTGTCTGCCTTTGAAACGCACTGTGTAATTACACCAGGAGCTGGACACTTTCCATCTGTATGACACGTGTATGAAGGGATGGGAGCCTGCATGTGCTCTGGACTCCATTCACTTTTGGAAGGCACAATGTAAACAATGATCCATTATTGAATGCCTATAGTACTTTTATGCATAAAAATAGCGATATGGAATACGATATGGCCTCTCAAAAACACCAGGAAAGTTAGCCCACTCAGCTGGGCTTCTCAGCTGTTTGTGCCGAACTCTTCCTGATGTTTCCAGTTCCAGTGTGGAGACCCATTTGTATGTACAGAACTGATGTGGGTAGGAGCTCTTGAGTGAGCTGTGTGAGGATTTGCAAAATACTTCAATAGACAGAACAAAAAGAAAGTCATTTGAGTGGGGTAAAAAAGAAAACAAAAGGGAAACTACAAGATAAGCAAATGATACACACACACACACACACACACACACACACACACACACACACACACACACACACACACACACACAGGCATATGCAGCTTTTTACTTGTTTTCTTGTACATTTCCTTTTTTTTTTACCTCTTTCAAATGACCTTCATCTATGTATCTACCCATCTTTCTCTTTATATGTATACCTATAAGGATGGCCTAGTGCTTATCCCGGCAATCAGAAGGTTGTGGGTTCGAATCCCAACTGCTAGTGTCACCACTGAGCAAGGTACGTCCCCGCACACTTCGCCCTCATTGGCGGCACCCTACTGCTTCAATTGGTGAATAGGTAAAATACAGATAAAGAAGTTCTCACTTTGCTGTGGTGTGTTCACGCGTGACTATATGTATTAATAAATATATGTATACATACATCTCAATTGGGCTACCGTAACCGTGTTTAATTCAAAAGCAGACATCATACGAAGGCTCTCTAATGTCACGTCAGTTCAAAAAAGAGAAATGTTAAGTCTGATGTTAAACCAACGCACCGTTAAAAGAACATGAACGAGTTATAATAAAGAAATTATTGTAACACAATGTGGCGTTTAAAGCCCCTGTCATTTTAAAAAAAAGAGATGGAAAAAATAAGTTATGACACGAGACACACAGCCTGCGACGGGAGAGATGGACAACCAACATATCATAGATCTTACAGAGAAAGTTTAAGCTCCGAGGTGCCCAACACGCTGCTCACCAAAAACTCAGCACACACAGGCATGGAGCGGGACGGTTTCAAGCTCCCCCTCTCTGTGAATTGATTCTACTATGAGCCTACTCGAATCCGGGCTGGAACAGAGAGGGGTTCACACCTCGAATGCAAAATCAAAGTCGAGCTCTTTTCACTCAAATGTCATCTTCTACTTACGAATATTTAAATTTTCGAAAATATTTTGACGGCCGTGCGGCGAAAATGCGCCGAGATTGCGTATTTCCCGCTTTTCTCTCGCATGTGTTCTCCCTCTCCAGAGCAACCCCCCCTCCTTCGAAAAATGGACTATTCCACAATTTATTCCAGGGAAAGACTGACAGTTTTTTGGGTCATGAAGCAGCTGTTCAAGTCAGCAGCCTCTCCACCCTCCTCTAGAATAAGAAATTAGTCCATTTTAAAGTAAATAACTAAAGCCCAGAGCTGATAAGGGAGTATTATAAAATAGTGTGCAGTCCCAATTTTACGGAGAGAGAGAATGGTCTCGGAATGGAGGCATAAAGGGAGGCAGTATAATAAAAAAATGTGAAATTTCTTTCCCATCAAATTACTGGATTTTTTTTTTTAGAGATCTGACTATCATAGGAGCAGGACTGTCACCTCACATCATGAGCTGAAAGTGAACAATGAAAACTGAGGCCTATATGGACATGACAAGCAGTGACATGACATGGAAAGATTTGTCAACAAAGCAATAAAGGCGGGCCATCAGCATAAAACCTGCACATATTATCTGTCCGGAGTGTGATAGTGGCTCAGTAAGGATACCTGCGGTTCACTCATTTGATAAGAACTTTGAGGCAGCTCCCATTTATTGCACAATTAATTCACCATGTCATTGGAACCTGAAATGCTTTCGTCATTTACAAACTGAGAATCTGTATATTTGACAAATGCAGTTTCTTAAATGTTTAGTAATAGAACTACATGCCAATCCTTTTGAGTTATTTTATTTTTATTCATGAAGGGTTCATTGCTCTTGTTGGTTCAATGGATGTTTGGGAGGTTTACCGTCAAAAAGGAAAATGATCCACCAAAAATTCACCAATAAAAAGTGAATTCATTAACAAATTAAAACCATGGTTCAGGTTATTTATTTTTGGAAATATGGGTTTATTGCAGGTTGAAGATATCCAAAGAGGTCTGACCTAGGGGTCAACCTAGAGTTAGGTCATTACCTAGTGACATGTCCTTCTACTACAGTTTGCCTATAGCTGCTGAATAAGGCCCAGCACACAGGTATGCTTGCATCTCACTTGACTTCATGCCTGCGGTGCAATGTCTCTTATCGGAGTTGACTGTTCCTTTTATTCCCAGAGTTGGCAGCGAGTTCCTGTATGGTTTGTATTAACACTTCCAACCAGCCCACCTCTGCCCAGCGTCACCAGGCAGCCCGCGCCATGCGTTCCTGCTCCAGCCCGTAATGGGGATCATATGTTGAGCCAGTGCTGAAACCCAACACGGAACGTCCACATCAAATAAAAGCTGCTGTCAGCAGTGGGGCCTGAAGGCACGGCCTGCCCGGGGGGAATGAAACTATATCTCAACAGGCCTGCGAAAAGACCATAAAACCAGAGCAAGAAAAAAAAAATCAACCTAACCATGCTGAGCTGGGTTCCAAACCCGTGTGTCAGAACACAGAGGCTGGTGGGAGGTCACAAGATAAACCCACAGATAAGTTAGACTGAGATCTAGACAGATTTTACAACTATTGGAACATTAGCGGGACGGGTCCAGTGAATTGTCGTCATACGGCAAAACAACTTCTTAGTTCCCCCGGTTTCTGTCAATGCTTAATGTGTCAGACGTCATGCCAAGCTTTCTTTAGTGTCTGTATTTTAGGCCTCAAAAACAAACAGAAATAAACAAGATCTGTGAACCCGGGAGAACTTTCAATCTAGTCTCCGCCCACAAGTAGGTGGGGAAAAGCTTCAGAGTGAAGGGGTCCGGAGAGCTCCCGCCCGGTGGTGTGCCAAGCAAAAGCACTGCAAACGGAGAGTATGTAGGTGAACAAACACCGACTTTTTTTATTTGTCGAAATCAGATTTTACTAAAACACTCTGAGGGTTAAACCAACATTTCATGAGTCTGCTGTTGAGGTACGGACACCCAGCATTGGCCCACTGCAAACACTTGTCAGAATGGTTAGAAAACTTCTTCAGCACAGTTTGAAGGGTGGAACAACTGGAGAGGGAATACTTTTTGTCACTGTTTTGAGTTTCTTTATTGGCAGAAGGGTCTCAGGGCAAAAATTAAGCCGCTCTCTGTGAAGCTTACTGGCCATCTGAGACCAGGAGGATATTTACAACTGAGAGTGTGCTACAGGAGAATGTTATCAATGGCCATATTTCCTGTTAATATGACAGACAGACAGCAGAATAGAAGTAGATCAAGGGCAACATTCCTCGTGCCTGTCAGTCCAGAGGCTAAGCATTAGCTAGTGAAGGAAGCATTAGGTACAGCCAGGTGAAAGACTGGAGAAAACCACTGTAAATCACATGACTGGAGAATAGTCCAAAACCCTCTGGCCAAAGTATAGTGGTCATAGTTAATCCCTTAAACTCTGAGGACCTGCCGGAGGGTCAGGATTTCCATTCCCTGCTCTCCAAGCTACATACCTTACATATTAGTTTCATAGTAGTTGCTGAATAATTCATACCGGATAATAAGCCCTACCATTAATATCTGAATAAAAGGCTTAAAGTGAAGGTTTGGCCACAAATTAAATTTAGGCAACATCAATCAAGTTGATCGAGACATGCTTGGCGTCCAAAATAAACAAAAGTAAGGCCTCGTCCACACGGACGTTTGAAATGAACGCGCTCTGAACGCCATAGACGTTTGTGTAGCGTTTGGTAGCGACACTTGATCGACGTCAGCAAGGCGTTCAACTGGCGTTAGTCTGACACCGTTTAACGCCAGCCTGACGCCCGATCTGTAG
>JBBIGB010000037.1:9655347-9667155 GCA_037577075.1 Alestopetersius hilgendorfi
TTTGCCTAATAATTCTGCACTCCCTGTAGCTAAGCTGCTATGGTATTATCACAGAGTGGTCAGAGTGCCCATTCTAACCCTTGTTCACTCATGAAAGCACCTACAATGGGCAAATTAGCATCAGAACAATGCCATGGAGCAATGGAAGAAGGTGGTCTGGTCTAACGAATCAGACTTTCATGTGAATGGCAGGTGCATGTGCATCTTTCACTTGGGGCAACAGGTGGCCTAGTGGTTAGGGAGTTGGGTGAATGGGTTAAATGCAGAGAAAGAATTATGTTCTGTTCACACTGTGCTGTTGTGTCTTCACGTATGACAAATGGTTGCTTTACTTACTTAAAAGATGCCACCAGGATGCACTTTGGGTAGAAGGCAGTGTAATGCTCTGGGTAACGGTGTTCCAGTAGATGCTACTTTCACATGTACCACCTACCTAAACATTGTTGAAGATCTTTGACATTGGTATACCCTAGTCTGCCCTGCCACAATATTCAAGAAGCGACCATTCTGTCGTACGTGAACACGCCACAGCACAAAAATCTTCCTCTGTATTTAACCCATTCACCAAGTGAAGCAGTGGGCAGCTAGGAACACAGCACCCAGGGAGCAGAGTGTGGGGACAGTACTTTGCTCAGGGCACTGCAGAGGTGCATAGCAGTCTTGGGCATCAAACTTCCTGATCACAGGGCAAACGCCCTAACCACTAGGCTACCAGCTGGTCTGGGGAACATGGCAAAGAGCTGAAGGTGTTAATGTGGCAAAGGTTCTGCTGAATGATTTGTTGCCAGATACCACAGTCCACCTTCAGAGGTCTTGTTGAGTCCATGCCCCAACAGGTCAAAACTGTTTTGGAGGCGCGAGGGAGTACACAATATTAGGCAGGTGCTTTTAATGTTTCAATGACTGGTCAGCATAAGACTTCATGAGGAGTTAATTCTCATTCTTGTAAATAAAATTGGGCTGGTGTTGCTCTTTCAGCCTTGTAATGCTTCTATTTTCTGCTCCTGCTTGTTTCAGAGACTTTTGCCGTTGCTCTTGTCTTCAGTACGTGAAATGCTTGTTTAGTGGAGTTCATGTGAGGTGATAAACTCCATAGCTACACTTTATCCTGCTGGAAGGAAGCATCTGGTTGAGATACTTCTATGCAATGCAGAATTCAAACTGCTGCCATGCTTTAGATCATGTATAGAGTAGATTGTTGTAATAAAGTAATACAGGTCAAGCCTCTTCTTAAAGATGTTACAAAAAATGTTACAGTAATTAAAGTGAAAGTGACCATTTGTCATACGTGAACACACCGCTGCACACAGTGTGAACAGCACAAAATTCAACCTCTGCATTTAACCCATTCACCAAGTGAAGCAGGGGGCAGCCAGGAACACAGCGCCTGGGGAGCAGTGCATGGGGACGGTACCTTGCTCAGGGTGCCTCAGCTGTGACTAGCGGTCTTGGGAATCGAACCTGGACTTTCTGGTCGCACTAACCACTAGGCTACCAGCTGCCCCAGATATTAGCCTAATAATGTGTGACTACACGGGGCCACTTTACTTTAAAGCAGTGGTTCTCATACTCCCTTCGTTATCTTTAACTAATCTGTTTTGGGCGTATCTAACAACTTTGCACTGTTAAAATTTGATACATACAAGTGTCAACCAATCACAATTTATGGCTATCCAATGCACACTAAACAAGTTGTCTGTAATGTCATATTACAGCCCCATCTCTCTAATATTAGGTGGTCAGCAATAGCCAGAGAGAGCATCAGGGAAAACTGGTGAAACAAGGGTCTGGGGATGGAGTGGGAGTGCCAGTTTTCACTATTACGTACAAAGGGGGTCTTGGACTAGTTTGAGAACTGCTGGTATAGAGCAGTGGCCCCCAACCCCGGTACCGGGCTGTGGGTCACAGGCTGCACAGAAAAAAACAAAAACTTGTATGAAAATGCTGTTAATGCTGCGAAAAGCTGCGAGAACAGATTGGATTTACGTTTATTATTATATTTTAAAGTATTCTCATTTTTATGCGTATCATTTATTTGTATAAATATGTATACATATATTTATCTGCCACTCCTTAAAGGCCGGGCCGTGAAAATAGTTTCTGATATTAAACCGGTCCGTGACAAAATAAAGGTTGGGGACCACTGGTATAAAGTATTAGTCAGTTGTTCACTATTGTGGTCTGCCAGGTGGCTTGCTATTGCTCCTCATTCTCGCTGCTTATCAATGTATCACTGAACTGCTGAGTTTAACACATCTAACATGATGGCTACGGCTCTGGCTGATTTATGCTCGGTTAATAGTAAACATGTCTTTAGTACAGGTTTTGAGACGAGGGCAACAGAGACTCCAGCAGTACACACCCTAGTGACATGTGGATACATGTGAGTAGATTCTCTGAGTAGAAAAAGTATTAGATTTTTGATTACTTAAAAAATGCACGTCTGATAAAATAAATATCAAGGGCAGATATGGCTTGTCTTCTCAGCTCAATCCCTTGCTGTCAGGATCCTCTATGCGAGTGGAAATTAACTGCTGAGGATTTAGGTGACTTACATGAGTGTGTAGATATCGTTCTAAGATTTGTGCAGGCTGGTTTAACAATTATTATACTTCTGTTTTATACCGTCTCATTTGATTTGGTAATACGCATTCCACAGATTACGAGCTGCTTGGCAGATCTTTCTTGGAAGTGGATCAGCTTCCAACAGCTACAGTTCAGGCAGCACACCCAACTTTGTTTAACACTCACTGTCAATTATCTGGAAGTACTTAAATTAATTAGGTAGACAAAACATTATCCATTTTAAAGGCATGGGAAAAAAAACTCCCTTGATGTAGTCAAACAGCCCAGGCATGTTTAGTGTCCAAATTTTGCTTTTTCAGTTTACTCCTGGAGCTATGAGGGCGAGAGTGCTAACAAACACTAGACATCAATAATCCCTAACCCCTAACCCCTAATCCTAACCCTAACCAACATGAAAATACATCACCAAAGCTCAGTCCAATCAAACTGTCAGTAAGGTGAAGCAGATTGCTGATGTGGCATAAAACACGGTATGACTTGATCAGATTCCTGCATATTTATAATGGTTACAGAAACGGACTCTTGATAAGCATTCTTACTCCTGAGATGTTTTATGAAAATTGACCCTCTTGTGTAAAACGTCTTTAACTACATGGTGACATTTATTCCATTGTTACTACTCACTGTACCCACACTGACATTGAGAAATGCGGTTTGAGTGGGTTGAGAGAGTTTTAGTTGACATAGCTGTTTTTACATTTTGGGGAATGTGTTTGTTAGCAACATTAAGGTCAGAGGTCCAGGGCTAAATAAAAAAGGAGCAAAATATGGACACCAAACATCTTGTCAAATCTGTTACATTTGGAGTCCACAGAAAAAAGTATACATTTTAATTTATTAGCTTCTTTTATCATTTTAATTTATATAATTTTAAGTTGTCATTTTTGGCACGTTACTTATTTGTTGAAATGTGGAATTTGAGCGTCACTAAACTGCAAAATCCTCTAGACTATGCTAAACTGGTCAGCTCTACATGTTCACAAGGCATGTTCACAAGGTCCTGCCTCCTCCTTGTGTCAAGGAAAAACACCCCCGTCGACAAAATTAAACCTTCTCTCCACTTCCACTAGGCAAAACACTCCACCTGTGTCCCCCCCCAACCCCATGTATCACTGTAATACTCTGTTTCACGGTGGTTGTGGGTGGGGAGCTGTTTCATGTTTTTGACCAGAGCCGTATACAACTGTAACGCTATTGAGGAGCTGAAATTAGGAGCGCAACCTTATTTTTCTGAGCATTTTTTTTTGTTTCACACCAATAAAAAAGTGAGGGTTATGACATTTTTTTTGCATTATTGTTCTTGGTGAAACATTGTTTCACCTGTAGTCATATAGAAATCGCCACTGGTATACACACATACATACCAGGTTGTCAGAAATCTGAGAGAAAACACCAAAAAGTCAAAAACTACTTTTGTTTTTTGGCAGGAGTGGTCACATGCAGGATTAGCTGTCCCGGATGTGTGGTTGTAAGAAAATAAACCACTCCAGTTTGGTAATGGGCCCTAGGTTATGTTGGGGGCCTCATCACCACCCCTTTGTGATTCATATTCCTATGACCGCTCAGCGCTTTGCGGTTTAGCTTTTATGTTTTGTTACAAGAGTCTTGCACCACAGATGTAAAGACTGGATCCGAAATGCCTCCCATCTCACCATACAGGGCTTTACATGTGGCATGAAATAATGGCCTTTATAGTCCATAGGCTATATGAGCAGTATGGAACCAGTTCAGATTCAGTCAAAAAAAAAAAAACATCTGTCACACAGACAAAATGGATGTTAACGTCCGTTGGTGAATGCTTTCTTACATTTGAAACTTAAACAAAGGCAAAATGGGAAGGACCTTCCCTTTAAAGCCAGTATGTAAAGCCAGTGGGCTGTATGTAAACAGAGGCGAAATCAACAGCCACGAGAAACAGGCTATTTTTAGAGGTGGCAGATGTCCCCTCTTATGAAGTCGCCGTATAGCACAAAAATGATTTTCCATTATGAAATAATATCATATTTTAAATATCTGCTAAGAGAGCAGGTCTAACATTTTACCATCAAAGTCAAAAAGTCACAAGCAGAAGTCTTCTGCTCCCGCAAACACGGCATACACTATATGAGGAAAAGTATTGGGACGTCTGCCCATTACACCAACAGGAATTTTAATGACATTGCATTCAAATACATAGACTTTAATACGGAGTTTAATCCCGCCTTCGCAACTAGAACAGCTTCCACTCTTCTTAGGAGGCTTTCCACAAAATGTCTCTGTACCAGTTCATCCCAAAGGTGTTGGATGGGGTTGAGCTCAGGGCTCTGTGTGGGCCAGTCAAGATCTTCCACACCAAACTCATTCACTCATTATGGACCTGCGGCACAGTCATGCTGGAACAGAAAGGGGCTTTCACAAAAACTGGGTCCACAAAGCTGGAAGAATGTCGCTGTTCAAAATTGTCTTGGTATGCTGAAACATTACGATTAAACCGCACTGGAAGTAAAGGGCCACCTAAATTCAGTAATTAAGAGGTGTGTCCCAAGACCTCTTTTGTCCTTATAGTGTATCTCACTCGAATTATTTTGTGTGCCAGATTCTTACACACACACACACACACACACACACACACACATATCCTGCTCCAGAGCGTGGGCCTAAAACTCTACCATCAAAGTCTCAAAGTCACACACGAAGGCCTGAGGCGGTGTAGCGTCTTTTTTTCTGATCGCCCTCACCCCTCACCACCACCACCACCACCACCACCAGTCTAGTAAACACGGCGCGCGCGTTCCCCTTTAAGAGGCCCCCACCGTCTCCATGGCAGCGGGAGGGCGAGCGCATTCCTGGAACAGCGGTAGAGAGAGAGAGAGAGAGGGAGAGAGAGAGAGAGAGAAAAAAAATCTTCCAGCGACCTGTTTCAAGTCCCCCCAATAGAAACTGTGCCTGATTTGTGGCCAATGTTGGAGATGTGAAAAAAAAGAAAGGGGGGTGGAGAAGGGAGGGGGAGGAGGAGAGGATGGAGGGAGAGAGAGAGAGAGAGGGAGGAGGAGGAGGAGGAGGAGGAGAAGGAGGGGGGGAGGGAAAAAACACTAAAGGGGTAGCTATGGAGATATAACGTTTTCCTGGCTGCTTTCTTTGACAGGTGTTGAGTGGGTAAAAGTCTTAAAACAGAAGCCAGCATGTACGCCAAAGGTAAAGGAGCTGTCGTCCCTTCCGATAGTCAGGCGAGAGAAAAGTAAGTGTGTTTCTCTTTGATATTGCACTTTAAACGTTACAATGTTGCAACTTTCTGAAGTGCTGCTACTATTGTTTCAGGGGGGCTTGTTACTGTAACACGCTGGGGCGCCCCCGGGGCTGGCTGGCTCCTTCCCCTTTAACTTTTGTTTTTGTGGTGTTGTTGTTCTTCTTGTTTGTTTGTTGTTGTTATTGTGTTCTGGTCATGCAGCTGTAACTCTGGTTTGTTTATTTCAATTTCTTGCTTCGTAATGGTTGCAACAACTCCTGTAAACAGACTTTCCCCAGTCTGTCCGGTGGATTTTGTGGTAGCACGGCTGAACTTCCAGCCTGAACGAGACTTGGCGAGGGTCTGTCCCGGTGGTCCTTCTCGCTGAAGTTGACCACCGGGCTGAACAAAGTGAAGACAGTTGACTTGGAGTGGTTTTGTTGTGCTGTCGTGTGGCAGTTTTGAGACACGGTGCAAAGTTCTGGTGATGTTTTTTCCAGTCTTTTTTGTATCTTTCCTCCGTGTTGTCAGTGCCCCGATCCTCGTGGCTTGTTCGAGGCTCCGCACCGATCCTGGTGGAGCAGCAGCCAGGCTGGTGGCGAAGCTGTGCCCGCGGTGCGTGTGCCTTCAGACCCTTCTGTATTTCGTGTGGCGGGCTGGTCGGTGCCTGTGTTTTTTGGACATTATCTGGCTGTTTGAATGTCCGTAACGAGCTAAAGAGCTGCAAACTGGCTCCGAGGAAACAGAAGGCTGCGTAAAAGTTGTTTAGCACACTTTTAAAAGCTCAGGTAAGAAGGTTCCCCCACGTGAGCTCTGCAAGGTAAGGTGTGGGTGGTGTCCACAGCACTTGTTTCTAAATTTAGTTTTCTCCAAATGAATGGATAAGGATTTCCCTATGGCCACCCACAAACTTCTGGTAGGCAGTAGTCTGTTCACATGTAAGATCTGATGTGTGTGTGTGTGTGTGTGTGTGTGTGTGTGTGTGTGTGTGTGTGTGTGTGAAGGTGTATGTGGGCTTGAATATGCATTCTTCCCTCAACAAGTCCTCCACTTTGTTGATGGGCTGCTTTGGATGGTGAAGATTCAGCGTGTGAGACTGTTTGGATCGATGTTAGGAACCTGATGTCTGAAACACACACATGGAGAAGTGTGTAAACGTGTTTAAACAGAAGAGAAGTTCAGCTCATCAGAAAGGAACATTTGAAAGTACATCAGATTGCCTGGTGCCTCCTTCAATGCTTGCTTCTGGACAAAGCCGGTGATATGGGACACTACAGGGAAGTCAGTAACTCTGAATGAGTGACAGAAGTCAGCTATTTAAACGTCACCTGCTCCACAGACGTGCGATGGATGAGGTTGATGGGGAACGTTTTGGCTCGAAGCTGAAGTCGTAAGTGTTCTTTCTATGTGATGCGAGTCAAACAGCCGTGACATACGTCTCCAGCATAAAGTGTAGCTGTGGTAAAGTGTCACGCCACGGGGCTTCTCAAGACTGATGACAATATAGATGGATGGATCTCGCATCCCTCTGGTGGAAACAGCAAGTCTGCAGTAGGACCTCAAAACTGCTGTATTTCACCATTTCCAGCTTACTTTTTAAGCCTTGTCTGGAGAAATGGGAAAATATTCATAGGTGATGATGAAGTCGGTGGATTTAGGAACAATGTAAGAGGCAGAGGAGGTTCAGCAGACCTATAACCCAGAGTGGTGACTCCTTTCTTCTGACTTTATGAAGAAAGATTATTTTGGTTAATTGTAGTCAGTGCAATCCTAGTTGGCATGCACCAATATGGGAAATGCGAGGCAAAGCCAGTATTTTCAGGAACACATCAGCCGAAAATGATGGATAAATATTGTGGACCACATCTGCCTGGGTTAGTCTTATAAAGTAAAATGACTCTGTTTCCTTACACATGCAGTAAAACTAGTAAAACAGCACAGTAGCCCTATGTCACCGAAACATCCCATTCTTCCAGAGCTTGGAGTACTGGTCAGTTAATGTGTCTGATGCCTGTAATTTACTGCATAGTATTGATAGTGATATTCGGGTTATTGATCAAAATCAGTATAACATTTTCCAAATATATAAGATTTTCTGACTGTGTTTAAGGTAGCCTGAATAAAGGTTGCGACCCTGCTGCTCTGTCCTAAAAGAATGCCTAATAAACCTGACATAGTTTGTTCTGGTTGGACGGTGTCTGATCTGTTCTGCTTGTCTTAAAATTATGCACACTATCTACTCATTAAATATTAACCTGACACAAACACATGTATAGAAAGGAAACATGCTTTTTATCTCATTTAATTGTATATAGAGTGTTCTTTCGGGACCCAGAAAATGACATATGTTGTAGCTACATTGTAATGTAGCTGTCATTATTTATAATATGTATCAAATTAATCAGTATGTAGAAAATGGACAATATTACCTGTCTATCCATCTATCTAATCTAATTGTATTCGGTCAGTACTACAGATATAACATGCACACACACACTATAGATAGACAGATACATAGATAGATCAAATGTTATCACTGTATCATGTATCATGATTAGGATGTTAGCTTGGGGCAAATGTATTAGCTGGTGTCTAGTGTTACTTCAGGACACTATGAAAAGCAGAATTTCTTTTCAGGATGTATATTGATAATACAGAATACTGTAATAAGTAGAAATGGAAACATGAACATATTCATATAAATATGCACCTCGGTTTTAATATGCACCTCGGTTTTACTGTATCGGAAATATATCAAATTGATATATGTCTAGTACTCATATCGAAATTTACATATTGTGAATCATTACACCCCTAAAGTAAAAAAAAAAGTGTGACTGCAGTTCTGGTGTACTGGTCTAGATGATATATCATCCGGCACTCGGTGCCAGATAACAGGAAAAGGCCAGCGGCTTTATCCCCACGATCTACTGATGTGTGTTTGCCCAGTGTGACAGATAAACCTTCATTTCATACATAGAACTCCTACTCAACCTGTTCTCCTCAGCTGAAGAACCCTCAGCACGAACCCTTCAGCTGAAGAAGCTGTCAGGCATCACTTACAACCTTTCCTTTTTGTGGAAATGTATAATGCGACAGTGGAAAGTATGAATGAAAGAAGTGATGATTTTTGCTATTCATTTTATTGGTTAACGCTGGCAGAACAGGTCAGGTCCAAAAGGAAATAGCCTCACACTTCTTCTGACTAAGTTCAGATTCAGAGCCATGCCAGACTTCAGTCATTTTAAGGTGCAGTCGACCTAAACGGGGAATTATCCATATAATGAGTATATTTTAAATTTGATATCAAAATACATCACAAAAATACTTTGCTTGAAGTTTGATGCTTCGTTAGTACTTCATCAATAGTGCTGAGCAACTAGAGTGCCTAATTAGTCCTGTTTTTATCCACTCTGACTTCATGAGATGTCCGACAAAATAGATATACAGACATACAGTGTGTTGTGAAAACTTCTTGTGGGAGTGTAATGTTTCACTCACCCTGAGCTCCATACTTTGGAGGACATGGGCTGATGGCAGCAGTTGTAGTGGCAGCATTGTGCACAGTGGGTTACAGTGACATTTTGTCTGAACTTTACAGTGGCAGAGAACAAGGTGATCCTTCAGATACCCTACCTTTATAACGTCCGATAGATTCGTACTATTTCCCCTCCACTACTGCAGTTCGTTTGCTCTAATATTGAAAAGGAAGCTGTATTTTGTTATCTGGAGCAGAACACTGTGTAAAAAATGGTCACCACAAATATTCCAAATGTTGAATTGAAAGGTAAATTCGTGCCAAGGTTTTTTTTTTGCACTGGTCACTAGGCCAGATATTAAAAAGCTCATCCTTGGCTAAGTGTTTATGAACACACCAAAGAGGTTTAGGTACCATTCAATGCTGACCTTGGCCCGAAGCAAACTGGAAAATCTTTGCTTGAATTGGGCCGATCACTTAACGCTATTAGAGCGGGTGAAATGGTCTTTGACCCTTGGTATTCAGACAAGTGAACATCCTAACAGTCATTTGAATGCTGGTGCGTTTCATTATGCAGAATGAGCGCTCCTTTTCATAAGAACATGCAGCTCTTGGTCTTCACTTCAGTCTAATTAAGATTAGAGAGGGAAGTGGGGATATAGCATGCAAACAGAGCGGGGATCTGTTAAGTTGTGCAACCTGTGTTTTGATAGCAGTCTTTTTTCCTCCTCCTCTACATCTTGATCACTTTCTTGCACTTTTCTGTGGAGTTTTACTGGAGGAGTGAAGAGGCAGCGTAGGGATGAATGTATGGTTTTGATTTTCTCCAGATGGTCCTGCCTCCTCCATAGAGGTGTTTTCAGCAACATATAAAGAGAAGTGCACACGCATACAAAACCACTGTGTTTGCATGAAGAACATCTGATTTGCTCTGAGTTGCAGACAAATGTGGTACTCAGACATAAATGTGGCAGTCAATTAATTTTTCTGCTCTTTACGCTGGTTAAATATCTAATCATCTGAATTGCTTTACCCGGGCACTGTTTGACTCCAAATATTTAGATGGCACATATAGAGAGGGCTTTTAGTTTAAGGACCGATTTGTGTTTGCAGATTTTCTTTTTGGATGACTCTTGAGGCATTTTTCAGAATGATTGATTAATATGGGATCCTGCAAGACAGCCTATCAACACATGGGCCTGTTTCATCAGCATTGCAACTTTGAGTCAGTCTTGCATTACTTCACTCCAGTGGAATGAAACTATCAGCCTTCAGTTGCTGAACAACTGCTCCGAAAGCTTTAGTGCAAAAGCTGAAAATTCTGGAGATTCAAACACAGCTGAATTTGCAACCGTGTAGTGATCAGTCTAGTGAGAAAAGGCACAAGGTATAATTAGGCCTAAGGATTAAATTGGAGTGTGAATGCTTAAATAATAAAAATTTGAAAAATCTTTGTAGAACCTGAAACGTCTGAGGTGCTATTAGTGTTGTCAGGTTTTTGAGGGATGAAAAAATGGTTCTTCTTTTTTGGGTATGATATTCTACCTTCATTCATACAGAACCTTTTTGGTGCTGTAAGACACAACACGTATGTTTTTCCTCAAGGAATAAGATGAAACGCTACTGGAATGAAGTAATAGAACTTTATTAGGGTTTGACACTAAAGATTCAGCTGTAGTTCCCTGAAAAGTCCTAGTTTCTCCTATGTTTGCATATTTGTGACAATTGTTACAGATCTTTAAATACAATTTAATATAAGAAACAAGGCCTAATCCTTACTTAACAAGGGTTTTTAATCCACATGCAGACTGCATTTTGAACCTTTTTTCAAGGTGAAGATGTTTTGCATTGGTTTATATTAGTGATGCTCCGATTGATCGGCCACCGATCATGATCGGCCAATATTGGCTAAAAATAGCTTGATCGGCGAACCCCAAAAGCGTTGATCAAAAAAGCTGGTCACTTGATGTAAATTGCTCATGCGACTTTTTCACACGTGCAGCACGGCGCACAGGTAAACAGCAGCAGAGCGGGGCTCACCAGTGGCAGCATGAGTTCTCCCGTCTGGAAGTTCTTCAAAGTGTCCGATAAAGACGTAAAGTTCGCCGTTTGCAATGTATGTCGAGATGAAATCCCTTGAGGTGGAAGCGAGCAACGGCATTTTAACACCACTAATATGATTAGGCGTCTTAGAACACGCCATACAACTGAATATGAAACTGAACTAAACCAGCCGAAGCCAACAACATCCCCAACCAGCCGACTGTGGGTGATGCATACAGCAGGGATAGTACGAGGTGGAAAGACATCACCTTCAGAATTATGGAATTCATGGGGATTAACTCAGAGGGGGTTTATTTCTTGGTTTGTGACTGTTTGCCACAAAATGGAGTCAATTGGCACCAGACAAGGTTTAGAGAAGCAACGTTAGAGTTCGTTAGCATTAATGTTAATGCTAGCGCTAATGCTAACGCTAGTGCTAATGCTCTAAAACTCTGCTAGATTATAGATAAAAGATTCCCATTCCCCTGCCATTCTG
>JBBIGB010000037.1:9675131-9690733 GCA_037577075.1 Alestopetersius hilgendorfi
TACCAGAGTAATTATATAAAAGTGTAAAAGTGTAAACAGTTACCAGAGTAATTATATAAGAGTGTAAACAGTGACCAAAGTAAATATATAAAAGTGTAAACAGTGCCCAGGGTAATATAAAGTGTAAACAGTTATCAGAGTAATATATAAAAGTGAAAACAGTGACCGGAGTAATTATATAAAAGTGTACACAGTTATCGGATTAATTATATAAATAGTGTAGTTACCAGAGTAATATATAATATATAAGAATGTAAACAGTTACCAGAGTACTTGTATAAGTAGTGTAGACAGTTACCAGAGTGATATATAAATAGTGTAACAGTGATTAATAAGGACCATTAAATTAAACTTTAATCCAAAAATCATACCTGGTGCCCTGTTTGAGCTTTTAACAGTGCAGAATGACAACCAAGAACAAGTGTGTAACAAGCACTTGAAGTTAACTCTGTGTGTGAGATCCCATTAGATATTGTGTTCGCTAAAGATGAGCTTGCAGCACCAGTAAACGGATCCCCCATTTGTACTTCTTACAAAACACGAGGAGAATTTGTCAAAGCATTAACGTTTGTGCGGGTAATGTGCATCTGACCTGATTCAAAGTGGATTGCTCTTTTTTGGCACTAGTGATAGGGCTTTTGTCTGTGCCGTTGTTGCTAGCATAGCCCGTGTCAGTGCGATCCGCACTATATGAGCACTATACACCCTTCAGCCCCGAGTGGAGGCGATGCTGCCGCTCATTCTGCTCATGACTGCACTTAAACTTGACCACATGTTAAAAGTCTGGTTAAATCTCACCAGTGAGAAGGGTGAATAGGTACAATTGGCTAATCATATGCTCTTAACCTCTAGACTCTCAACAGCGATCCCTTTCAAGGCCAATAAAGGAATCCCATCAGTTTCTATTGTTGTTTCAGATAAGAAATGATGGACTTTGTTAGCATGACCACTATTTTAACAGCATAACTCATGTTTCTGTCATGTCCCCCGCCGCAAATTCTATTCAGGGTTTTCCTTGATATTCTGTGATTAGCTAATAGCCTGTTCCCGCAGATGTTCTTTGAATAGAGTACTCTTGCTTAAATATAAGATTTAAATAAAACGTAAATATGCTTTGAGTATCTGGACCAGTTAGTTTCTTGCTCAATAATTAGGTTGACTATGCAGTGATTTGTTTTAGTTAAATGCTATGAAGTTCACTCATAGTGCCCCTTTCAGTGAAAAGAAACATGAGAAAAAGCTTCTTGCCTGTTTGATCACTGGGTTGAATGGGATGTGATATAATCTAAACTTGATCAGTGATGACAAAAAAGGCATTTGCAGTTTTAGTGGTTAAATAGAATTTTTTACTGACTTGTGCTATATTTCACTGTATGTAGTTTCATATTGTATCACTTACAGCAGCCCAAAAGCCTCCAGTCAGTAGAAAGATGAATGCTAAGCTGGGAGTCGGAAGAGACAGTCCAAGATTAATTGCGGAGTTTTAAGTGTTGCTTAGTGACGCCAGGGGTCCACCAGATCCCAGGTCACTGGTACAAGAACACTTCGCTTGAACTTGTATCATAAGGCATACAGTCTCTTAAGTATTTCACTCAGTAGCTCAGTATGAGTGGCCTTGTCCATTAAGGTGCTAATGTCGCTCAGGCCTCCCAAGCGATACTGAATCGATGCTGATGGTTGCCCTGTATGTGACATCATGTTGATTTAGAGCATGTTAAAAAGGTGGCTTGTGAATTTGCTGCGGAAGCACAGAGCACAATAACCAATGTAACACCTACCGTGTTGCATTATGTAGTTACACCAGAGTGCAATCTAAGCATTAGGTGTTAATTTAACACTGGTGAGATTACTGTTCTTGAGGGAACCTCACAATCAGAATGGAGTGCCGTTGTCACAGATGAATGAGTCAATTCCCTGTCTAATAGTCGACTACTCAAATGTTATCATATAGTCATTGTTGTTGATACTTCAGTTTAGTGCAATATGCTTGAGTATTTACACTTACAATCACCTACTTTACTGGTACAGTTTATAGATTTACAGTTCAAAACTACAGCTTGCCTTCCTATGCACTGTTTGTGTCCTATAGCTCTTGTTGGCTGGATCTTTTTGATTGAAAGTCAGATGCTCATGTGTGTAAAATTCCCACCACAGCTGCTGCGCCTGGTGCACTTGAACCACCGCAAGAATTCTTAACATGCCACTGCCATGTTGTGTACCATTGCTGTGTTGAGAATAACCCCCCGCTCAAGTAATATCTGGTCAGCGATGGTCCTGTGGTGATCTCATTCCATTGGTAAACAAGGTGTAGAGTAGTTGATAAACCAGTATCAGGACTACAGTCAGAATCTGTAAACATACAGGTGGAACTGCTCGAGCTGTGAACATACAGCTGGAGCATAGTGAGTAATACCTCCTACATTTCGTAACACTGCATTCACATCTGTAACATGATTAAAACTGTAAGTTGCTATGGCTGGGAGCATCTGCGAAGTGCATATAAATGTTGGTCGAGTCGCTGAGTGTGGGAAGGTATACTACATAATAAACTGACAACTCAGTGTGTAGGATAGAAATACTGTATCTGTAGCAGAGTCTTATGATTCAGATCAAATGGGATCTTTGATATGAGCTGTTTGTCCTGGGGGAATGCTATTGGCATGCACTTTTTCATGATAGTGGTTAAAGTACTCCTGAAAGTAAACTGAGACTCTTAACAGGGAGAATCTCAACAGCTCATGAAGCTGTATCCCCTTGCTTGGAAGGTAAACCCTCCAGTGCTGAACAATATGCAAAAAACACTAGTATTGCAATTATATTGCTTCATGCTGTGATTGCAGTATGTCTTGCAATATGATAAGACACTTTGATGAATCAGTACAGAACTATAAGGAAAGCAAATACTTTTGTTAAACTGGGTTCATCAAAACACTGTTTTAAATCTGACACCTCAAGTGGTCAGGATGCTTACAGCACAAAGTGAACTAATGTGATTGGTTGCAGGGCTCATTTGCATATCACAGCCTTCGTTGATAGTAGTATTGTAAAAGTCCAATGGCTTTAGTGCTGTCCAAGATCCTAAATGAATTGGAGATGACTACCATTGGTTAAAAAAGAAAAGATAATGCTTAATAAGGGCATGATAAATTCCTAATAAATGGATGACATAATTCATAAAAAGAGATCTGTAAATATGTACACATGCACATGCTCCCTGCAGGGCAGGTGTTTAAACCTTTGCGTGTACACAGCAGGAGAGCACACCTGTGATTCAGAGTCTAATGAGACAGCAGTCTCCTGCCTCCATTCTCCCAATTACTGCTGCTACTCCCTCCACTCACACCCTGAGCCACCGGGGGTTAGGCCACTTTTCCCTCAAAAGCACACACACACTCACACACACTCGCGCGCGCGCGCACACACACACATAGCAAAGCATCCTTAATCAACCAATACACTCAGGACCTCAAAAATGCAAGTCATGCACTTAAATCTTGCAGCTAACACTTGGCATCTACCATTGTACACAGACATAGACCATAACCCTTAACAACACATGCTGAACAAAAATGATTTTGGCTTGCTTGATTCAAATGTGTTCATCAGTTGAATAAAATATATACATGAATAAAATATATCAACACATTTATTGCCAAAGGCAATAAACTGAAAGACAAAGTGTGTTTTGATGTAAAGTATTTTGGTCATGTTAAACCCCCATACAGATCTAAATCAAGTACATTCAAAGCACTATCTTTTTTTCAGTCCGTCATAGCCAAATACCGAGCCAGTCTTGGACTGCTGTCTCCTTGAGTGTCTCTTATTCTTCCTTCATGCTTTTCAGCAATAGAGCACAGTGATCCATCATGCCCTTGTAGCAATGCAAGGCAAATACTCATCCTTCCTTTCTCTCTTTCTGCCTTTCTCTTGCTCATTTCTTATCTTTAGATCCGATGGGAGAAAAACATCACACTAGGAGAGCCTCCTGGGTTCCTGCACTCTTGGTGGTGGTATGTATTGATTCTCTAATTTGGTATCATTTCTGAGAGTTGTCTGTAAGTTATCAAAGATGGAGATACAATCAAGGTTCAAAAATAGGATAGGAGAGGAGCTGCGAGGAGATTTTTTATGCATAGAAGCCCTGCTGTACTATGTGAATGTAATTGCATGCTTAATGATATAGTTACTTATGTGTTGAATTATATTTGAATCACAATCTTTGTCATCAGATCGTTCTCAAGTTTTAATCAAAATCTATGTCATCAGATCTTTCTCAAGTGGTCTGAAGTGTACAGTGAATCATAAAGCCTGTCATTTCTTTGGCTCTTGAATGTGGCTCCACTGACCACATGTGACTGGAAGAAAGGTTCTTCTTACATTTACAGTGTCACTCTCTTGTCAGACAAATGGCGCTTTTCAACTGGCACAAGGAACCTCGCTGTACTATGAACAAATGTTTTCCTATTGCAGATAAAGCAGCTCTTACCCGAACTCTACCCATGCTGTTTGATGGCAGGGCCAAAGACTGGCTGTAGCCAAGCTGCCAGCGTCACAGCTTTCAAAATATTGTCATTACAACAGACGGACTAGGCCTTTTTTACTGTCCTCCCAAAAAAGGAACAACTGGGACGTCAATTAAGTACAAACACTACTATCTTATTTGAGTGAAGATACATTAAATGAGAGTTTTCTAATGAAGGTGTACCAGGACATCGCTAACACGTTAGCTGGGTTAGGTATTCATCGCACAGCCAAAGAATGATGGATGACCATAAACTGTGGGGAGAGAATTCCTGTGTACCAATAGAAAAGTACCTTAAAATGTCCTGTGAGTTTGTTCATGTGAGTTTAAGAGCGGTTACAACGGTGTTGATTGCATGCAATTTTAACACAAGTGATACCGCTGATTAAGCTGAGACGCTGTCAGGAACGCATAGCGGCATTCACACTATAAATGTTATGTGGTCATATGTATCCCTGACCACCTCTGAAGGTGGTTTAAGGGATCAGATCAAAATATGTCATCAACATTCATTTTACCCTGTTCACCCCTATGCTGCCCACTTATGATTGGGTCACCCAAGATGCATGGCAATGCTAGGTGGAAATGGGATAGTATTTCTTTCTTCAAAACAACAAGTTTCCATAAATTTGATCACAATGTAATAATAGTCTACTGTATTGCTTATGCACTTAAGTGTGAAGTCAATTGAAGTTTAAAATGAGCTCTTTTTGCTGTGAATGGAAAACGGTTCAAATAGAATTACAACATACGGATCAGCACTAATCTGAGTTGTCATCCTCCTTTGTTTCCAACCTATAAACCTCTGGCCTCAGAATTCTGATCCCTGTGCAGGATTTAAAGGCAGTGATGCAGAGAAGAGCTTGAAATGTGTGTCCGAATGTGACAGGAGCTAAATATTCTACGGATTTGTACATTATAAACTTTAAACAGTGTTTTATCTGATATGCTAAATACAGTCATAAAGACTGTGTTGGCAGCGAGTTCCACAATGCCAAAATGAAACAGCGAGTCAGATCCGACTACGGCAGAGTTCAGACAAAACAGTAAGGTTGACCGTAATCTGATCTTCTTCTTTAAACCATAATAATACAGATTAAAGTTTTTGCTATAAAGAGAGGTGTCCATAAGTAGGGATGCACCGATTGCAATTTTCTTGGCCGATTCCGATTACCAATTTTTTGTAAGTGTGATCGGCCAATACTGATTTTTCCGATACCAATTTTTTTCCCCAGATAACAGAAAATTAGAGCTGCTGCATGTAGTTGACACAACAATAACAACTTTTTAATGTAACGTTGTAGTTACTTTCCCTGTTTACTGGTTACTTTTATAATAGTGACAGCAAATACAAACAAAAATCTAATTTTCTTTAATATAAAGCTTTTTTTTCATAACAAAATTTCTTTACAAATTTAAATAAATAAAATGTAATACATAAACAAATAGATAAACCCCCCAAAAAAAGATCGGTTTGAAATCGGCAATACGTGTGAGTCGGTGATCGGCCGATAAGGCCAAAAATCGGCCATTTCTGATCACTGGCCGATCGACCGGTGCATCCCTATCCATAAGATGCTCTGGCCTTTTGTTGTTGTCCACAAAACATATAAAGACTGGGAAAGTGTGACAAAGAAGTAACCAGCAAGAGTAACCTTTTGTACATTATTTTTAAGTAGGGCCTTTTGGGATTTGGCAGAGGATGACAGGCTGTTGGTAGGGGACAGGATTTTGTCAGACTGTAGTCAAGCTAAGACAGAATTTCAAGTTATGGTTTAATTTTGGTTGTACTTTGAGAATTTTGTCAGGCTACACCTAAATTTGAACAGATTTACACTCAGATTCAGACAGGCTTTTGTCAGCTGTAGTTGGTTTTGGGCTGCATTTTGTGTGACTGGGGTCAAGCACAGAGCTTTTTATTTGGCTGGAAAGCCTCACTACTTATGTCACTGATGTCACTACTTATGCAATAGTCTTATCATGCAACATCCATACTGTTACACGCAGCAAGACAGACTCAGTATAGAGAACAACTCCAAACCACTATTCATGTTCATTTGTAAAATATTTCAGCAGTAATTACATTCATTTATGTACACCTCTCTTGCCACATAATTGTGTGTATATAGCAAAGTGTATTTAGTATTTTCTGGAGACTTTATGCTGTATTTTATTTTGTTCTTGTCTTTGTGCCTCTGTGTGTCTGTGCGTTTGAAGCATAAACTATTTCCCCCATGATCAATGAAGTTTTTTACTCTGATTCTGATGTTGCTCAGACAGGCTACAGACAGATTTGTTTTACGGATCAGATAGATTTTTGTCAGGCTACATTTGGACTACATTTGAAATAATTTTGTAGACTACACTGAGATTCGGAACTAAATTTGACAGCCACTGATAATGTTACTGGGCTGTTTTCAGGTTTGGTTCAGAATTTTGAGGTCTGACTGAAGCTGTAGGCAAAAACTGGGAGGAGCGTGGGGTGTGGGGGTGACCCAGCCTCTGTCTGGGTTTATAGCACGTGGAAAAAGGGGGGTCACTTTGGGGTTTTTGAAGGGGTAGGGGCATTGCCCTCTCACTCCCCCTCACCAACCCCCTCCCCTAAACAAAAGGGCCAGATGGTGAGGGAAAGCCGGCCCCTCCCCCCTCTGTTACTCCCTCCTCCCTCAACCTTTGTCTGGAGGTCTGTCCTTTGTTTGCGGAAGAGTCCTCAAACGGATTAACTCCTTGCATTCCAGTCTCCTTTGTGTTAAACAGCCAAATCTCCTTCTCCCTCCCTCTCTTCTTCAATCCCTCTCTCTATTTTCTTCCCTCCTTCTGCCTCAGGAGGCAGTTTCCTGTGGTGGGGGCAGGGGACTGGGTGGGGGGTGGGTGGGTTGAATAACAGCACCAAGAGAGGTGAAAAGGTGCGGGGGCGTCAATCGTCCACATCTGCTATAAGAGAGAGGATATTTGGAAGGGTTTCAGTTAGCCAGAGTGCAGGTGTTGTGGCATTAGTCTTCATATATTATGTACGGAGATACAGTTTGGCCCCGGACTTCTGAAAACGTCCTGAAAGAAAAGGAGCACTGTTCAGAGCATGGGTCAAGATCTGAGATGGCCTCAAGCTGACATTCCTCATCGTGAGGGGCAGAGAAAACAGAAGCGAACAGACCCGCCCTCCACCAAATCTCTCTGATATTTGAACACAAACAGGTTGAGCACAGGAAACTAAAGTTTAAGGGAAAACAGAACAAAGAGCGAGCGAATGATGTTCTCTGGAGGGTTTTTTTTGTCTAAAAAAGGATCGAAGATCATTAAGTGTATTCTCTCTAGTATTACACCCTGAGCGGTAACCATTCCTCTGTGGTTCTTGAGTTTGAGATTCTAGAAGAGTTGAGCTAAAAGAAGATGTGTGTTGTTACCCAGTAAACTACACCACAGTATATCTCAACATACCATTCTGAGAACATAGTGATTACCTATTATTTTTAAATTTGGGTCTGTTCCAGACAGTCAGCTATCAGCAAAAGTGCACTTACTGCAGCTTACTGTCTATTGTGAAAAGTATTGTGATTATATGTATCATATCTCCCACCTGGGGAAAGTTTACATCTTCTGTAGTTTCCTTAAACGTTTACACTTCTACATCTCATTTACAAAAAAAGGTTTTGCAAAGAACCGTCAGGCAAAGCTTTCTTTAGGACAGAGGTTCTCAAACTGGTCCATAGTGGTCCTTCAAACAGATCAGATTTTATTCACTGCAGTCCGGGTACAAACACAGAGATGAAAAAAACGAGGACCACTTGGGAGTCCCTGAGGGCTGTTAAAGATCATTTGCCTTAGAGAACTAAGAGTTCTGCTCCAATGAACCCTTTTTTGTCTCCTTAATATTTGGGAGCATTCCTTTTACTTTACATGGAGAATGCAGTTAAACCCTAAGGGTCATTACACGGGCCCACCGTTTAATTCTTCACTCTCGTGAGGAACTACACAACACTCTGAACGACATTAATTGGAGAATAATACGTCTTGACTTTTAAGTATTCAAGGCAAATCCTCCCGTGTGATATGTTCCACAATACAGCTCTGATATCATGAGGACAAACAAAAAACTTCAGAAGGCCTAATTGAAAGCTTTTGTCTTGGCGCTTTTATTGTTTGATCACACCATTTTGTTGTGTTAAAAGCTCAGTGTGATTGTTGTCTGCTCCGGTAGTGAACATTGTTTTGCTTCTGTCTGACAGGCATACCGGCTTTGTAGCTTTGTAGCTTTGCTGGGTATGTCATGTTGCGAGCCTTTGTGTGCTCCGCCTCTGTTTGTGTGTGTGTGTGAGCAGGTCCAGCTGGGCAGGAGGACATGTTAAACGGGGCACACATGACAGCCAATGCAGTGCGTTCTTTAGGGCTGGATCAAGATTCTGTAGTGTCATAATAAATACAGAGAGTACTACACACATGTGGAAAATGATAAATACCTTTAAGAAAATGATACAAAATGTACAGTGGATATAGAACATATTCATATTGTGTTGCTTTGCTGCCTGAAATGAAAACACGCGCGAGCACACACACACACACACACACGCACACACACACACACGCACGCACACGCACACACACACACACACACACACACACACAAAAACATTGTTTTTCAGCCTCTTTTGCTTTAATTTAATTAAAGTATTTTGGGATAGGGTTTAAATCTGGGCTCTAACTAGACCATGCAAGGACATTCAGACACTATGTAGTCAATTTTGCTGTGTGTTTTGAGTCATTGTCATGTTGGAAGGTAAACCCTCTTCTGGCAGAGAGCAACAGATTATCCTCAAGCATTCGACTGGGTTTTGCCCTTCGTTTTTCCTTTCCAGTGTCTCAGCCCCTGAGAACTTTGGACCATGCCTTGCCACCCATAGCTGATTGTTTGGTTTCAGACGCACAACCAAGCACTGAAATGCTCCAGGAATAGCTGTTTTTATGCTGAACTAATCAAAACAATTACAGTTGACCACAGATCGAAGCCAGTTAGCTTGTTTTGTAACATAAGGTGATTCGTTAGACCTGATTGCATTTCAGAAGGGGGTGAACATTTTGCTGTAAAATTTTTTTAATCTGTTTCTATCAACTTCATTTCAGTCTATAAAGCAACAAAATGTGAATGTTTTAAAGGGGTGATAGTTTACAGTACACTATAACTTTGGTCAGTGCTCATCTATAACATGTGGAACAAAGGGGCCTTGTTTTTCTCTTTCTGTCTGAATGTAATTGGCAAGAAAGGTAATCAGCCAAGAAATATTTGGAATGTATATGGCATACTGTATGACATACCAAAGTATGGTTTACTGTTTTTGTCTTCATTTGGTAATTTTGTATCGATAACACTATAGAACACCATCAGAAACCACACTGAAAGGTCTGATGAAGTTAAATGTGAGATCATATAGGCTTGCAGGCTGCATAATACTAACTGGTAGAGTGTAAGGTTTCAGTATGTGTCAGTTACAACTTCATAACTCCAGTAAAAAAAAAACTGAAGAAGGAAACACCAAACATATCTGACTGACTACATTGGGGGAAATTATGCAAATTAAATTTTTTGCTAAATTATGCTTTTACCCCTTGAAGCATCTTTAAAAGTGGACCTATTTGAAGTAGTTTTTAGTAGATATGTCATGCTTAAAACTGATTGACATGCCCCCACATTAACATCTGAACCCGTTATACAAACCCCAAACCAACAGCAGTGCAAATGAGTTCCACAGGTTCAATGAGGGTGGTCTAAATGCACATTTTTTAAACGAGCTGCTGGCATGTTCACCACTGCTACCTTGAAGTGTGCCTAGTTGCAGCTTTTCAGTAACAAAGTGTAACTGGCGCCTTATTTCATTTCCCCGCACACTGATTGGATTTGAGATGGTCCTGCTGTCTCCCTCCGGCAGCTCTCTGACAAAGCTGCCATCTCTTTAACAGCGCCTGATAGATATGATAATGCAGCCTGGCTTTATTGTGAAGTGGCTAAGGGGCGCCAGGCAGGTTTCACAAACCCGCTTCCACGTGCTGTTCTGTCCTCGTTCCTTGGGTTTCTTCATCTGCATCATTTTTTTTCTCTTCCAACTCACCGACTTGAGTTTCTGCTTGAAGCTTTTAATCACTCTCTTGCTCGCTCTCTCACTCACTCATTGGTTCGCTCCCTCACTTACCCACTCACTCACTCATTTACACAATCGCTTATTCTCTTATTCACTCTCACTCACTCACTCACTCAATCATTTACCCACTTCTCCACTCACTCACTCACTTATTCTCTCATTAACTCCCTCACTCGCTCACTCATTCATCTTTTCTATATCATATATACACACATACATAGTGGTATTGTCATTATTATTAGTAGTAGTATTAGTAGTTTAAATACAAAACTTGTGTAATACATATTTCCAATTGATTGTGTAATTTAACATAAATCAGTTATGGCCCATTATTTAGCACTCTTATGTTAACAGTCCATTACAGTCTAACATGCTGTATTTACCTCTTGTCATGAATGAATCCACAAAGGCAGATTTAAAAAAGGGAGTATACCCATCTGTCCATGCTGTGTCAGCTTTTCATTCAAATGATCTATCTTGCATGCAGCGCCTATTTTTGCTTTGAACAGCGTAGGCATGAGTAAGCTGATTTCATATAGCTGATGTGAGGTAACCTGCCACAGCGTCTGGTGGGAAAGGAAAGTAGCCTGTCAAATGTTAGTTTGTTTGCAGAAAAACAGGGACAAATGGACTTTGAGGGTAAATAGTAAAGGTGATGGATCGCATGAAGCTGTCTTGCGGGCAGTGTGTGGTAAAGGCTGCATTGGAAGTCTAGCCCAAGGGCTTTTGTTGGTGCATCACTGTCGTTCTGTTTACATGGGAAATTGAGCCTTTGAGTGTGGGAGTGTGCTGCTCTCACGTGCTCCATTTCATGTTAGAATAATATGTTAATTTTATAGTGCATGCCCAAGCAAAAATAGGATTACTAATTACTATCACCTGTAATTGCAATTTTGGACCAATAACTACACTTTTCTATTTATAGTTCAAGTATGTTGACTGCTGTCCACCTTTACTCCTTATATAGTCACATATATTTTCAATTTCTTCGGTTGTTCTCTCTTATTTGTCCCCTTTTCTTTGTAATTAAGGAGAAAATCTTCAGCTCTGTTTTATAGGCTGGCCACACTTAAGTGCTGTGGCTGCTCATCTGCACCTCTACTCCTGCAGTTTTGTAGTCTGATGAGCATAATGTTGTTTAACCTTGCTTTCATATTCCACTCATAAACACAGGCTTTGATTTATGGAACCTGTCACGAGTTGTCCTTTCGGCCATGCTTATAAACACAAACAAGGCAGGCGCTTTCTACTCAAAAGCGAGAAACGGAAGCGAAATGAACCTGCTTAGCCCGATCGACCTGTCGCTTTGCCACGAGCTCTCTCAGTTTTTGCCCTTTTTGCAGTCTGTCATATCAACTGTAAACCCACCGCTCCTCCCCAACATTAAGAACAGGGGTCTAATTTTGTCATGTCAGCTAAAAGGACATATGGCACCAAAAAAATTGCTGCTTAGAGAAAAGAAACATCTCGCTCTCATTCTCTGGAGCTCCTGGTTCAGCAGCTTTTCTGAAGCATCTATTAAATCAATGTCTAAAGAGCGAGAACGATTTAACGCAGACCTGTTTAACAGGTATTTAATTTCAGTGAAGTAATTAACGGTACGTTTGGCGTGAAACCTGCTCCCATCTACAGCCTTTAAGCACTGTACTCCCCTAATTAACAAATATCATGCTTAATTGATCAGCCACCCGCGGGGCATGACAGGCAGTCTTGGGAGCGCGAGGAGAGTAGCCAATACACTCACGGTGCAAAACGAAAGCTCTTGAGGTACGCCGGACAGACGACTCGGAAGACTGACCCGCCAGATTGCTAAAAACGGCCAGGAAACTGATCCATTATCAGTATTTAGATTGACGTAATTTCATGAATACCATCGAGAGATCTATGAAATGACCTGTAGCACCTGTAGTGTAAAGAATGTTTTCCTTGTTTTTTTTCCACAGCGTATTCTGGGATCTGTACTGCGCGGCCCCCGACCGGCGGGAGACATGTGAACATTCCAGTGAGGCCAAGGCTTTCCACGACTATGTGAGTGCTTTTTTTTTCCTTTTTTTTATCTGTAAGGTTGCAGCCGCGGCGTCAGATTGAAACCTGAGGTGTTTATATGTGTGCTTTTCTGTGACGGCTTGTCCAGTGAATGGCAGTTAATACTGTCCTGCACAGTTTGACAAGTGCAAGTTTTATCAGTTATTGGCACTTTTATTAACCCCTAGAACCTGTGGTTATAGCTGACAGTAACAAAACCGTGTGATATTATTTCTCACTTTCAACCCATTGTAAAAAAGTGCAAACAGCGCTTTTTTACAATTAGTCAGTTCCACATTTGTAAGTAGAAAAAGAGATTGTTGAAAAAATGATTGTTTTCCAGAAAGAACAAGCGATGTTGTTTACATCACTCAAACCTGTTAATATAAAATATAAAATTATATAAAATATAAATTACTCTAAATACTTAATTGTACTTAAACTAATTGTCATGTAATTATGTAGTCACTTATAAATATCATAGCAAAATGCCATTCATAACTCTGGGCTTCTAAGGGTTAATTAAGAGTTAATGGTAATCTGTTTCGTGCTTCTTTTCTCTACTGGTGAGAATGAAGCACCTGTCAGTACCACTTTACAATAAGACTCCCTGTATAAATGTTTTACTGATGGCTGAAAATGAGTTTGTTAATGGTTATTATTAACTCATAAACGCCTTGAAATCATTCATTAGTGATTTTAACACAAATAAAAATGGCTGTTACATCTGATGAAAAGGATGATCTGATAAAGCTGATGGTGAAGACAGCAAGGTCTTTAAGGGTATAGATTAAAGTGGTCTCGCTATTTGTTTGGATAACAGCAGGTCACTTTTACCTGTCACTAAACGCTTGTTAATGGTTTTTAATGTGTTAATAGTTTTTTTTTAATTAATATAAATGGTGAAGTGGTATTTTTCTCCTTGGCCTGGCCTCTCCTGGCTCGTGTAAAGCTCATACTTGTTATGTTGCATGATGTTGTGATGTTGCTACCCAAAGTCTCACAGAGGGGTCAGCCCTATGACCTTCGTTGCCCTTTCATCCGTAGAGGCTGGCCGCGTCCAGCTGGAGGCACATGTGCTGACATCCTGAAAGCTCCATGCCCACAAAAGTTTGGCCTTTGTTGATGCCGCTTTCTGAGCGCAAATGGCCATGTTAAACGGTGACCCCTCCTCAGCCTTACCGTCTGTTTGAGAGTTAGCTTTGCTATCTGCCGTTCATGGAACACATGGGGATTCTCCTTCCCCTCTGCCCTGTTTTCTTTGGCAGAAGTTTAGCGTTGCATATAAATTGTGCAAATATCTTTTACCCACCACATTAACAGTGTTAAAACCTTGTGAATACACTCTAGAGGTGGATTATGTGTCACATGGAATAATAAAGTGGCTAAGATTTAGTGCTAACCGCTAACTCAGGATCCTCACCTGGGCCGCACTGTCTTGAGACTTGAAATGGATTATGATTCTATTCTTGCCTCAGACATTTAATTTGCCGGGCTTGCCGGTGAGACACAGTTAGAACTCTCAGCTAACTGCCAAAGTTTCAACAGATTTGACTTTGTGTGCGTGCACGCGCCTGTGTGTGTATTGCCACTATAAGATTAATTACATGGTTAATTAAACGCCACGCTTAATTAAACCAGACGTGTGTTCAATTAATCTATATGCCTAATCATTTTTAGCCCTTGTCCCAGTGGACACCTGGAATTTTTGTGAATGGTCCGAGCTGAAGACCCCTCCTTTGGGAGGTGACCACCCGTATTCATGGGGGGTGTTTTTTATGTTGTTTGCTCAGATTGTTTGTTTGAAATGTTTGGGGTGTGTGTGTGTGTGTGTGTTTATGTTTATGTGTATGTGTGCTGAGTGGGGGTGTTCTAAGCAACTCTATACTACCAGACATCAGGGACATAGGTCAGGACAGAAGGGCTCAAATGTCCTGCCCCTCAGTTCTAGTCAGAGGATTAATGACCAGTTTCCCTTGACCTTTGATCTCTGCAAGGTTCAGGAGGTCAGGGTGTGTCTGTCTGTGACAGGTTGGGTGTAGTTTGTTTTTTGTTTTTAAATGCATTTTATGAAGTGCTCTCTTTATTCACAAGTCTTTTGATGATTCCGTAGTAAACAAAGAAGTGGAAAAGTTACTGGGGATTTGCAGAGCAACAAGCTTTTCAGGTGGACACATGATGACTATCGGTGTTTACTCTATCCTGATTGTTTCAGAGCGATTGAATTTATATGCAGCCCTTGGACTGTGCCAGGCTAGTTCTCAGAGACTGAGGACAACCCGTGTCTATTTTGGGTTTTTATTTTGTGTGGACTCTGGGCTAATGTCGTGTGAAGAGTGTTATCATGGAGGTTTTTATGAGCTGTGGTTTGGGGTGGAGGGTGGGCGGGGGGTGAAGGAGGAGGAAAAGGCTGGAGTCCCCCAGGATGCTCCAGACCTCTCTCTGTCTGATTAACTTCAGCCCCAGAGTCCCTGCGGACCAGCCGCCCCATCAAGCCTGCTATCTCAGGCTAGGCTGATAACAGGGCCCATTCCCTGGTGTGTCAGTGGATCAGGGGCAGAAAAACAAGCAGAATCCCATGAGTCAAAACCTTCTCACTCCAGCAATATTGCCTTCTTCTTCTCTTCATTCAGAGCTTCCACACTGTTTGGGTGTTTTTTTGTGGTCTGAGGATTAAACGTACAAGGTCTGTGTCTATATTACACACACACACAAACACATACATGTATGTTTGAATATATGCATACACGCTAGTGTTGTCAAAAGACCCGGTACTTCGGTACCAAGTCGGTACTAAAAAAATGTAAATGTTACGGTACCATGTTTTCTGAAGTACCGGTGGTACAGAGCACCCGGTCAATCCGGTTCTTGCTGCGCTATGTGCGTATTGTGAAGTTGCGTCTTCTTCGTAAAAGCACAGAGAC
>JBBIGB010000037.1:9746356-9770360 GCA_037577075.1 Alestopetersius hilgendorfi
GTAGTTAAGGATTGGAAGTCGCTTTGGATAAAAGTGTCTGATAAATGCCGTAAATGTAATACATCACTTTCTCTCTCTCCGAGTCCACCAGAGTAAGATGGGTTCTCCTTCAGAGTCTAGGTTACTCCTGAGATTTCTTCCCCCAGCTTTACAGTTTTCTGCCTCTGTCACTATTGCCTCATTTATTAAGGGCTGAGACTCAGATCCTGTAAAGATGCTTTGTGACAGCGGAGGCTGCAATACAATTGAATTGCACTGAATTGAAAATACTTGAGTGAAATTGAGCCTCCTCAATTTGAGCTTCCTCAAAGCACCAACCAGAATCTAAAACTGTGCATATGTAACAGAAAATTCAGAAAAGAATGCAGCTTTTTAATTCTGGTCAGATCTAGGCAAATTCTACTGGGTTTTTTTTAGCTCCCAGTTTCTGTTAGGACCGGGTTGATAGGTTTGAGTCAGTTACCTTGTCCTAACTCCTCTTCTTTTCCCCTTCAGCCTCCTGTGGGTGTTCCAGGGTCACAGCCACTCCTGCCAAACAGTTTGGACCCCAGACCACAGGGTAGGGCTTTGTTCTATAATATGAAACCATCTTAGTTGCAAATGAATGTATAATTGACTTCTAAAATGCAAGTGCTGTATAGTTTTACAGGTTTCAATAACAAGCTCAGAAGCACAAAAGGTGTTTGATGTTCTAAATGTTCTAAAGTAGCAGAGAAAGCTGTACAACATCAGGAATGAAGCTATACTTTTTTTACTTGAAATATACCTAAAAATGCATTTATCATTAAATAACATCTGGTAGTTCAGAAAACAACACCCAGTTAGTATTTGCCTATGGTTGTTTTCCTATGAATCTGGACTGCATTATAAACAGTGTTTTCACATATAATATATAAATCATTTATTTGGTGTGTGCTGGGACACATCTTTATAATTTGCTTCTCTTCTACTCCATCCAGGACATCCAAACATGGGCGGCCCAATGAGGATGAACCCACCCAGGGGGATGGGAGGCATGGGCCCACAGGTTAGTCAGCAACTGCTCAAAAACCTTCTATTTGATATGGAGATTTGTGAGAAATCCGTGACCAGATAAAATTTCGAACTGACGTTAAACCAGTTAAAGTAGTTCAGTCTATTATATGTCAATCTATTATACGTCAATACACTGCTTTATCATAAAAGTTAGTACTGAGCTGCAGTAGAGGTGTTTGTATAATGGATTCGGTTTGCGATTCTTTGAGCGCCTCCTGGAGTATGTCCTCGATACTTCCTTTCTAACGAATCTTTCTTCCTCCCTCTGGGTGTAGAACTACGGCGGTGGCATGAGGCCTCCTCCGAATTCTCTTGGTGGCCCAGCCATGTCAGGAATGAACATGTGAGTGCATTCAGGGTTCTCTTGAGTTTTAGGTGTGCTTTAACATAAGCGCACAGTCAAGAAAAGACTAATTGACTGTGCTTGCTTTCTTAAAGGGGTCCAGGCGGTCGAGGTCCTTGGCCAAATCCTAATGCGAACTCAGTAAGTGTGCCGTTTGGTTTGTGGCATCATGGTCATAACAAAACTTCATATAACATAAAATTGCAAGCTCCTAATTTTAATGCATGCTAAAGCAATGAGTTAATGAAAATATGATTTATAAAAATTGTCACAGGCTGTTGGCAGGTAAAACTGTTAAATGTAGTTGTTGGATGCTGATATGACTGACATACAAATTTATTCTTCTCCCTACAGATAGCATACTCATCCTCATCACCTGGAAACTATGTGGTAAGTCTTGCGCCACGTTTCCATCACTAAAGAGGCCGTGCACTCTTAAAGTAGCTCTTATTGCTGAGTCTTTTATAGAGCACAGAATGTTCCCATTTTTATTTTATGCTTGTTTTTTATGTCTTGTCTCGCAGGGGCCTCCAGGGGGCGGAGGGCCACCAGGAACGCCCATCATGCCGAGCCCGGGAGGTCAGTCTGACCTTAGCTTATACTTTCATACGTTCAGTTTAAATGTTTTAGTCAGTAAAGCTGTTTGAAGACATAAGTATAATATCCTATTGCTTCCTCAAGCAATCTGACACACGTTGCTGCTGGTAATATAACTACTTTTACAGAGCAGCTCTCATTCCAGGTGGTGACCTTTATCCTAATGCTTGTTTTTATCTTCACCCAGACTCAACAAATTCCAGTGAAAACATCTACACTATGATGAACCCTATTGGCCCTGGTGGCAACAGACCTAATGTGAGTTTAGTTTTTTTCATTTTTTAGTAAATTTGCAAGATAATCATTGCATTTGTAAAAATCTACATCCTCTATATCTTTTATACAGTGTCACAAAAAGATATAACAAAATATTATATCGTGGCAAGTAAAATCATTTTAATCTAGTCTATTCAGTATATTGAATAGATTTTGTTGTAAGAACCTTATAAGAAATTTTAAGTTATCTAAAGAAATGGTCTCATTGCACAGCCAGATTAATTTGCCTCCAGAAAACATTTTCTTGAAAAAAGCAAAAGTATCTGCCAATAGAATAAAAGATTTTCTGTTGTGTGAATATTGTCTGTAATAAATGCAATATTCTTCCAGTTCCCGATGGGTCCTGGCCCTGATGGCCCAATGGGTGGAATGGGGTCAATGGAACCACACCATATGAATGGCTCATTAGGTGAGAGAATTATTTTGTGTGCTTTTTTGTGGAACTTAGAATTTTCTTCCTTTTATAGCACTTTTGATAGTACTGCTTTTGACTCAGTAGTTGATGCATTGATTCCACCTGCAGAAGTTCACCAGTTTATGATCAAGGCTCTTTAGGGAAAACAATCTCGCTTATGACACTTTTTGTGCTCACAGGCTCGGGGGATATGGATGGGTTGCCAAAGGTGAGATGTTTCCTCTGCGATTCACAGCTTCAACATCCATTGAAGCTCTTTAAACACTGTATTTCATTTTGTACTTTAATGGTTTTTTTTGTAGAACTCTCCAAACAACATGGCAGGTATGAATAACCCCCCAGGGACTCCGCGAGACGATGGAGAGATGGCAGGCAACTTCTTAAACCCATTCCAAAGTGAAAGTGTGAGTCTTAACACACCACCCCACTCCTCCCCTCCTCCCTTTCCCAGCCTTACACTGTGGTTGATCTGTTCAGTTCTAAACATTTTAGGCACCTAAGGCAAAATAAGTATCCATTTTATCCAGTTTTTATCGGTTCTGTGGTAAACAGATTTAATTAAAAATACTGGTTATTTAGTAATTATGTAAATACCAGCAGGCCCAATACCCTCTTCTAGATAGATATTCTGTCATTTTAAAATGAATCGTATATTTAAGTAATGGTGCGAAATTTAAAGAACCGTCATCATGTAAAGGTTCAATTTGTCAGTTACGTTTTAGCATCATCAATGTTCAGCTTTTAAAGCCCCTTCATTAATCATTGTTTTACCCTTTTGTGCATTGTCATAACTCTAGAAGCACTAACATCAGCAATGTGAAGTGTAAAAGCATTGGCTCATCACTGTTCCTCCTTTGCCCCCCTCCCCTTCTCTCTCTCTTCTCTTTGCAGTATTCACCCAACATGACGATGAGTGTTTGATTTCCTTCCCCCTCCTTTTTTATTTTACCTTTATTTTTTTTCTTCATCCATTTTTTCCCTTCCAATTCTGCTGCATCCCGTGGGTTTTTAATTTTTTTTACCCCCCTTCCCAATGTCCTCTCCTCTATTCTAACACTCTGGGTTGGGTCGGGGGCCGTGGTTCCCCTCAGCCAGTCGCCGTGGTAGTGGAGCGCAGGACCCCCGGCCAGACTCCCCACTCCAAAGCTGAAGCTGGCATGGTGGCGTCCACAGGACGAAAGCAGGCCACAAGCCACAGCAAGAATCTCCACTCCGCCCTCACCTGCCTGTCTGGCTTCCTCACTGGCCCGGGACACTAAGGGCCTTGAGAGAGCAATAGTGTGCTTAAGAGTGTGTGTGTGTGTGCGTGTGTATGTGAATGGTCTGCAGTATGGATGGGACTGTTCCAGAAAAACTCTGCTGCTCAGCGCCAAGGCTGGTGGTCTAATTTCACTCATATTTTATTCTCTCTCTCTGCTCTTTTATTCTAACGTCTTTTGGACGGCTGTCGAAGATGGGGGGGCTGGAGTCAGTCCACCGCTTGATTGCTGTGTACATTCTGAAATGGAAAAGCTAAACTGGCGATGATGCGTTGGGGCAAAAATGGTCTCCTCATGATATATTTGTATATTATTGATTATATTATTATTGTTATGATTTTCATAATTGATATTGCTATGATGTAGTCATGATTTTATGGATTTTCCTGTAAAGGGCACATTTGTATCTCAACGACATTGAAGACAGAATAAGCACACACTCAAGAATGCACAATGACACCTCTGTTTACATGATTTAAGGTATTTGTTAGTCTCTTTTGTTTTGTCGATTTGTTTTGTCGGATGTCTCCTTACATATACCTCTTCCCATGTTCTTCATAGAACTGATGTCATCACTACCAGAACACCACAGTAACGTGTACTGTCTCAGTATTCGAGTGTGTACGGAATGGACGGCTTATCACACAATTGCGATCACTGTCAGCACTGGATCTGAAACCTTTGTAGATTATTTTACCTCCTCCCAAATGGTTTTTTTTTTTCGAGCTGTTTTTGTCATGCCTGACCTGTGCGTTCATGTGTTGTCTTCACTGCGTTTTTCTATCATGTAGCATGAAAAGCTTATTGCGGTTACTGTCAGTAGGCTTACTTCAGCATAGCTTCAAAAAAAAAGAAAAAGAAAAAAAAGAAGTTGCTCTAATCTTGCCTTGTCAAAACATCCCAACTGTAATTCGCTCATCTGATAAAACTCACCTCTGTTCATTGTAATGTCCCTTACAGTTACATGTAAGCTGTCATTAATGTTTATTGTGACTTTGGCATCATGTTTTGAGTTTGAAATGATTTTGAATCCTCTCGATCCTGAGGGCCTGAAGGAGCGGTCATAAGTGCTCATACCCCTCCTACAGGCCCTCATTGCAGTTCCTTTTGTCTTTTTTTAAGTCCTGTGCTTGTAAATACAACCTATTTCTCTCATTGGTCACTGAATCTCATTTGCTTTTTTTTGTTTTGTTTTTTTTCAATACACTACTTGTCTGTGAATCTTGTGTGGTTCCATCTTTTCCTTAATTCACTTTTTGATTATTTTCCAGCAGTCAGAACGACTCCTTATGAGGCCCAGAATTCTGGTCACCCATTATTGTGATAAACCTAACTGATGATTTAGGCACATTTATCAACCCAGTCGAAAATCCTTTGTTCTAATTGTGTCTTCAGTGTTGCAATGGCCCATATCACTGTGCTTTAGATACTGTTTTCAGATTTATTGTCACTCTTGACTGGTTTAGTCCTGAAAAATCTGATCAGGCCTCTCTACTGGGAATGCATTTGTTCCATGCTTTTGCTGTAGTCCCATACAGCGGTGTAGAATGGTTTATAAGGTGCATTTCTTTTCCATCTAACAGCACCAGGCTCACACTCTGATCAGATTATGAGGAGTAAATAGTCACTTAGTGCCCCCCAATCCAAGCTGGCTGAAACACAAGCCCCTTCCCAACCCCATACCCATCCCTCTCCCGACCTCCATCCGTTCTTAATCCCTTCACCCTTTGGTTTTATTGTAAATACTGTAAAATGCATTTTGATATCATTGACATGTTTTGATATGTCAGTCACAACCAACAGCAGTACAGCTGAAAATAAGTTATAAAGAATTTGTTTTGTGTTTTTGTATTTTAAAGAGATGGTTTTGGTGTAAAGTACCAGATCAAGGGGAACCCCTGTTGCATACAATAAGGATGCGAGGAAATATTTTTCTGAATTAATACCTCAAAAAAAAAAAAAGAATCCAATTTAAATTCACTGTAAACATTTGTATCTCTGGTGGGATCTGCGAATACGGCGGTGTGTTTGTGAAAGAAAAAAAAAGACATTTTGGAGTCGACAGAGCTGTATATAGTTTTGAGAGGACAGAGAGAGATAGCAGATTAATACATGTGGCACTTACGGCTAGTAATTGTGATACATACTGGCTTCACACAAATTCACCTCAGTTTGCAATTTGACCTTCATTGAAGACCTCTGCACCTTCTGCAGGACATCTTAATGATATTATGGTCCCTCTTAACTGCAACATGAGAACCATCAGATTGATGTAGCCTTCCCATTTTACAAATGTAGACCAATGTAACATCATACCAAGGGACCAACTGTATATGTTATTAACTCGAAGGACTCTTATCAAGCACGATTCTATTGCAAACTTGATATCAAATTTGCAGATTTGAACTCATGCGTTTTAAGATGGCACTGTGCAGACTGATTCTCGCTGATCCTCTCTCAGTCCTTAAATGTACAATTGTTGGCCATCTCTGTACTTCTATCGTGATGTATAATACTGTAACATTAGGAAGAATTTGGGAAAAAGGGTGGGGGTTATTTGGGAGGTTTTGGTGAGAGAGGGAAAGAAATGAGATTTTCCTGTACCTTTCATTGTCCTTTCTGGTGACACGACAGTATTCAGTATGAAGCAGTCTGTCTCATTGGGTTTGCTTTGTATTTCATGGTAGGCTAGTTTGGATCTGTGTCTTAGGGACTTAGGTGTCTTGTGTAGGTAATAAAGATGTCCTTTGTATGTAACTTTATATTGTAAAGTTTCTTTAGACTGACAGAAAAAAAAGGAAATTTGCTTATCAAAAACAAATGGCTGCATCAATAATAAATGTAATTTGATATTTTCCTGGGTGTGAGTGTTGTTGATCCACATAAGTCAGGACTTTTATTTTGGCATGTCAATGTTTGATTTGAGTCAAACTATCTTTTATTATTATTATTATTATTATTATTATTATTATTATTATTATTATTATTACTATTATTATTATTATTAGTGGTGGTGTTCTCCTGGATAGAATAATTAATAAAAAAACTTTTGTAGATATTCCAAAAAATTATCTGAATCATCGAGGGATATGTTATGATATAATGATATTTCTAAATGTATTAAATCTAAAAAAATATTTGTTAAAAATATTTGTAGCACAAAACTTTGAAAACAAGACCAAGCTTGTCTCTTGATTCTGGAAAGTAGAGCTTTTATTTTGACACGATTGGGACAACCCATGTTCTGGAAAAAGCTGCTTGTTTTGCTGTCAAAGTCGAGCTCAGATTTTCTCCTGTTTTATGGTTTATAGGAGGTTTTCTTCATTGGGGTGAGTATTTCCTAATTTTAAAAATGTTTCTGAATGCATGTGAATGAAGGACATGGTATGTTAAATGTTAACAAAGAGGTATTTTGCTAAAAATGCACCAGTAAAGCTTGTAGCATTGGAGCTAACTCTTGCTAACGCTGTGAGCAAACTTTGCAGAAAGTTCTCGAAAGACATCTTCATCAAACTAATATAGATTTATTTGTTATGTTACAACAGTACAATAAGATGGACCTTGTAAACCCAAATTATATTACGCTTCAAATGACATAAACCTCATCTGGTGGTAGTCAAAATTAGCCTACTGCTTAGCCAAGCAATTTCAGCCCATGTAAACACAAACAAAAGGGGACTTTATCAAGAACGTGTCTATTTTCATTTGAACAACTCTGTACCCAACGCTTTAATTCAGCTGACACCTAAAGAATCCCCTGCTGACTTTGAATGTCAGTTAGATAAACAGCCTGTCTCCTGTGTAAAGCAGAGATAAATATAAGCACTTAATCAGAGTGTTGTTATTCTGGCCAGTGTTCTGACAAAACATACTGTTTTAATACAGTGAGGTTTCATAGCGATATCAGTGACATTCAACATCATGTCCTAATCTGAATCTCTCATTTGAGCAACACTGAAGCTGATTGGCTGTTTAAACAGCCTGTCTTCGTTGTCTGAATCTAACTGATACTGAAAAAGTCAGTGTGGTAAGCCCAAAATAGTGTGTTAACTAATGGCATGCTCCTTTTACTGAGGAGTTTAAGGCTAGGAGGCTCAGATGAGATTTAATGACGTTATGTTTTTTTAAAATGCCATTGTTGTAAGTATGGGTGCAGTCACTATGTAGCTGGGCCTGCCTGCTTTAAGCTGCTTAAAGGGAGCTTGGGATCTTGTATGCTCACAGACCCTTTTTAAAAATGGCTCATACAAATGAAAAGCAAATTTTAATGGCCTGCTGATTCAGGCATTCAGGCGTAAATAGAGAGATAGTATTTACTCTGTATATTTCCAAAAATACTTTCTTGTAAGTCATTCTATAATGTTGTGATATTTATGTTGTTAAATAATTCATAGTGATATATATATATATATATATATATAATAGTGATATAATTTCTCTGTAGGTTGTTAATTTAGAACACCACAAGAGTGTGTCCTCTTGCTACAGCAATAGAGAGGAAAAGATTATGTAGATAGTAGGAATTTATGTAGGGATTTAATATGGATTTAAGTACCCCCCCCCCCTTTTTTTATGCTATTGTGACAGTAACAGTAAACATGACCTGTTTCTTGCAGCCTGACCGTTTGTGATCTTGTGGTTTGGTTTTTTTTGCCAGATGGAAGACAAAGAAAGCACTCTTGTGAATGGCTCTGGGAACAGCCAGATCGCATCAGAGAAAACGTCAGGGAGAACATCTCTGCTGGATAGTGGGGAAGACTTTGAGATGCTGGAGGATGTTGATGATGAAGTACATGATGACCTTCCACCTTTAGAAGATGCGGGAGGTGGAAAGAAACAAAGCAGCCCATCCGAAACACCAAAAGCACAGCCTGATCCTTCTGCACCCCAGGAAGAATGGCTGGATGTATTAGGTACACAATCTTATTAAATACAGAATATTATGACTTAGATCTTCTTGTGTAAATAATTCAGAATCCTTTGAATTTTGTAGTTTTCAAGTGTGAAAGCACAGTCACAAGAATGCAAAGAACTCTGTGAGCACACGTGTGTAGTTTGCAGTTCTCCGTTTAAATATTTACCTTGTGCTCGTCTTGACTGATTAACAGATTGAATATCACATTGAATTACACAGAGCTTTGCCTTTAGGCAATAAGCTGTTTAATTTACTGTTTTAAAGATTTGTGATGGCAAATATTGTCTGTCATTAGTGGTGCAGATTTTTTCCTCTGTGTAATAGTGTACTAGCGCCCTCTTGTGTGATATCTGATATATTTTGGAGGAAAGAATTATCAGTAAATTTCCAACCTTTTGGGTTTTTAATACATCGAGAAAGTTGCTTCACTTGATGTAGTAATTTGAAGTATTATCATTTTAGTGCCAGAACTACAGTATTTTTTCTACAGTATCTAATAAATGTGTACACAGGGAATGGACAGCTGAGGAAGAAGGCTTTAGAAGCTGGGGCTGGTCCTGACAGCAAACCGGAGAGGGGCCAAATTGTCACCATTAATCTAAAGACTACTCTCACTGATGGAACCGCAGTAGAGGAGGAGTCAAACATCCCTTTCACACTCGGTGATGGTGACGTCATTCAGGTATATGTATTTTGAATTTCATTCAATATGGGAGTTTATAAAAAAAAAAAAAAGAGCTTCAGGCTTAGTTTACTAATCTTTCACTGCTTTTTTCAGGCGTTGGATCTCACGGTACAGCTAATGGAGATGGGTGAAAAAGCCTTGATTGAAGCTGCAGCTAAATATGCATATGGGGCCTTGGGGAGGTGAGATTTATGACTGAAACAGTTCAATAACGGTTTTTTTTTTTACTTTTCTGCTTGAGATTATGTGATCAAGCATCTTCTAACATTAGCTGAAATCAAGCCACTACCTTGCAGGGACACTTTAAATGTGCACCAGAAGTGTAGTGATTTAAGTCACATTATATGCAACGCCTGACTCTGTTAGACTATGTATTGTACTACTGACGTTACAATGACCACGTCATTTATACGACCAGTTATCCAGAGCCAGAATAGACATCAAATAGAGATGACTGGATTTAATATGTGTACGTGAGCAAACTTAAACTGCCCTGTTCATTCTTTTTAAAAAAAAAATGGAACAGTAGTGCGTACTCAAAATTAGTACCGCATTCCTGGATGCTAAAGAAAGCTTGGAAACTAGCGATGCAAGAGGAAAACTTGCCGGTGGTTTCTAAATGTGCTGCACCAGCGGTAACATCCTGTATAACAAGAAATCAGCAGCTCACATATCCAAATACTTGTCTTTTGTGACAGATAATAGGGATAGCATCAGTGTGCTCCAAACAATCTGCAAACAATGTCATAGATCATTTCAAACTAAAAGAAAAGGAGGTAGCTTCTTAATCAACTTCAGCCACATATCTGAAAGAACGATGTCCTGATGTAAAGCAACATCCTGACATGTCACTTCCAATTCAGTATGAAAATTAATTTACAATTAACATTATAAAAGTGTTATTTTTCAGAAATGCAATTATTGCTTTTAGTTTTGTTAAGTTTATTATTACTCTGTATTTTTGTTTGAAATATCTTTTGCTGTGGCTTAGTTAAATGACCTTTTAAAACATTTCTTGTTTTAATGCCCTTATTTGTTTAGTCTATAATGTTAGACTTTCTGGGGGTTTTTTTCTTGAATTTTTTGTATTAGTCAGCTACTGACTATCAAATACCAGCTGATATTACTGGATCAGATATCAGAGGAGCAAGAAAGGAAGAATGAATTCAATCCAGCCTTGTAACAAATCTAGCTTGAAACAGTATACTCTTATATTGTGCGATCTCCTGTTTATTTCTTCCTGTAGTATTATGGAATATTGAAGTAGTTTCAGGAATTTGCCTTACTTGTAGCTATCTTAATTGGTGGCCTTGGAGTTCACCCTGCGATTGGGAAGTTGTTGGTTCAATTCCTAAGACTGCTAAGCACCTCTGAGGTACCCTTGAGCAAGGTACTGTGCCCATACACTGCTTCCGGGGTGCTGGGTTCCTGGCTGCCTGCTACTTCACTTGGTGAATGGGTTAAATGCAGAGGTTGTCATTAGTTACAGGAACAGTCCCCCTGGGGCAACTAATGGTTAAATGTCTTGCCTAATGACAAAGTGGTAGAAAATGGGTGTTTGAACCTGCAATTTTGTGGTCATTGGGTTCACAGGCAAGTGTTTTACCCACTAGGCTACTACCACCCTTCAAGGGCTTCAATAAAAATTTGCTCGTTTTAAAAGAAACATTGTCCAGTCTGTATAAATATTAGCCAGTTTTGGGAATCACGTAATGTCATGTAATTTTAACATTCATGTATTTATCTGTGTTGGGTTCTCATAATCTGCTCATTGCTCATCATTTGCAGCTCTATTCCCACTGTGCCTCCTAATGCTGATCTGATCCTGGAAGTGAAGCTCCTGTCTGCTGCTGATGCTCCTGACCTGGAGCTCCTGTCCCCCTCTGAGAGGATCAGTCTGGCTAGCAAGAAACGAGAACGTGGCAACGTTCACTACCAACGTGGCGACTATGCTTTTGCTGTTAACTCTTATGGGATTGCTCTGCAGATAACAGAAGCAAGCTCACGAGGTAACAATACCGGTGATTTACTGTGGCCTAACCTGGTCACAAACAGTGCTTACTGAAGGATCTGTGGCCAAAGTGAATGTTATAGTGTGTGACAAGTGGAAACACTGAGTTTATAAAAGGTGTGTATTCATCAAACCAAGCCTGTAAAAGGTGTACCCATGACATATTAACATTTATGTGATGTCTATTATGGTTTGTGTGTGAAAAATATTTGAAAGAAATGAATGCCCTATATTCACTTCCCTTTGGTCCTCATTACCTTTACATAGGAGCTTTTATTCCAAATGTACCTTTAGTATTATCAGAGTCAATTCTTGGGACACCACTGGCATATATTTATAGGTTGTGCTTAAACTGATATACATTTTTTCTTGTAAATCTGTTTAGGAAAAGGACTATATTGTATGCAGGAGTGTTTTGTATGCTTTTTGCTTTTTTCAGATTATTTGTACTAAATAAACTGAGATAACTGTTGAAAAGGGGGGGGGACACTAAAATACGAGCACAAGACATGGAGCAATCATGCTACATGCTGCAGCAGGTTTCTGTTTCTTTTTATGGCGGTTGAAAACTTTTCAATGTATTACCACCATTGCTGGACTGGTTCGGTTTTCCGAAAACATCTGTGTTAGACTGAGGGATTACTGTATTTTTGTGCTCTCTTTGGTATAAAGAAAGTAAATGTGTTTTAGTGTATTTCAGGCAGTATCTGTACCAAAATCTCCCATGTGGGAGTAAATATGATTACCCTGATTTAGTTTCTCCTTAATATGGTGCTATCTTTAGTTTTATCCTAGTCAATGCATCCCCTATCCCTAAGGGACTAAGGTTCCTTACTTTCTGCACACTGGGCATTTTGAATGAGTTATAGAAAGCTCATAGAACAAACTGCACCACAGTGGTTTCCACACAGATTTCCAGTTGGTATCAGGTTAATTAGTAAATATTATATTTGTGTAATTTATATACAGAAACATAAAATGTCAATTAAATTATGTAAATAGACATATCATTGCATAATTGTCATTTCAGTGGACATCAGCCCACAGGAAGAGGAGGAATTATTGGACGTGAATGTGAAATGTCTAAACAACATGGCTGCTGCTCAACTAAAGCTGGATCACTATGAAGCTGCATTGCGCTCTTGTGTCTCTGTCCTAGCTCACCAGCCAGACAACATCAAAGCTCTGTTTCGCCAGGGCAAGGTACCTTACCCACAGGCATTTTCATTACACCGTCATGTCTTTTAGATCCAGTTAGTAAATAAATGCTCCTGTTTGCTTGTTGGGTTCCAGTTACCTTCATCAAGTGACTATAGAGTCAGAATGTTGAAACAGGAATGAATCTGCTCAAAGTTGCAAAAATAAAAAATTAAAAAATTCACCACTACCTACATTTGTGTTTCCAGGTGCTCGCCCTTCAAGGAGAGATTGCTGATGCCATTAGGATTTTGAAAAGGGCTTTGAAGTTGGAGCCAAGTAACAAGGTAATACTGAGATTTTGAATGACACTTTTTTAAATTAGATTAGATAAAAGGTTACTTTAAATAGTCAGTCGTCTAAAAAGTCTTGTTTATTGCTGACAGCTGCTGCAGGTGTAGTTTTGCTGCTTTCAATTTTTAGTGCAGGACTAGCTCTTTGCACGGTGAAGGAAGGAATGATTCCTTTAACCACCTGAAGGTGGTGCTGTAAACTTCTACATGAGCCCAGAGTGAGATCAGACAGCCATGCACTTTCATCACCTCCCAGGATCTTATTTCTCTTCGAGGCCAAAAATAGCCAGATCCCTCCATACACTTGCCATATCTAAAGCGATGTTGCCCTACTCTGCTTACACAGGCAGAAGGATGAGGTTCCCTGCTCTCTGCCATCTGTGCAGCACAGTGCAGGCCAGCTCAGTGCAGTACCGTGTGCCTGTGAACAGCATGTCACCACTAACCCACCTACGCCTGTACTCTCCACCCCTCTTGAGTCAGGCCTCTTACAGATGGTTAACTAGTAATGCCTTGATTTTATTTAATTCCTTGAAATATTTAATTGCCCCCACCACCACCACACACCTCAATTTGCATTAACTGCTGATGCAGTTGCCAACTGCTTGTGCGTGGATAAGAATAGTGTTCCATTTTATTACATAATACGCAATTCTTTACATTCCACATTTCCCCTTGATATTTGCCTCCCACACCAATACAGAAAGTTGGCATACATCTTTACCACTTCAGTGTTAATATTTATTTTGTTCTTTGATCATTATTAATGACTCAGACAAAGCATCTAACAAAGAATCTTGAATTTCACACAGTTTTATTATCTGCACTATAAGGATCAAATGATTTCAGTATATGAATTGAAAATACCATGAGGCGTCACAAAAACCTTACGCTGAACATGAGGGTCATGTTAATGCAGGAAGCAGCTGGAGACCAAAGCCTAACTGTACGTTCTGTACTTTTATGTCCAAGGAAGATGCTTCCTGAAAGCACTTTGTTTTATATGACCCATGCTGTGCTTGCGTAGCAGCAGATAGGGTTATGTATACCATCAGCTGGGGAATAAGGGGGAGGGATCTTGGATTTAGACAGGGAAGAAAATATTTTGCTTTGCATTCCCACACAAATGTTTCCCTTAGACATATGCACAGCTAAAGATGCCTGCAGTTCATTTGCATATGCTCCTCATTTAGCAGGCTGTACTGTGAAAGAAGCACTGTCCAGAAAATCTAACTTATTGTAGTCAATAAAAATAACAGGCAGGTTGCGAGATGTTCAGATAGGCTTGTGTGCTGCTGGGTGCCATGGTGTGAGCAACAGTTACATCAGCATGCCAGTTCACACGCTTCTCTCACACACACACACACACACACACACACACACACACACACACACACACACACTTTGATTTCTCTTCCTGAACAGACTATCCATGCAGAGCTGTCGAAGCTGGTGAAGAAGCACTCAGAGCAGAAAGGTGCTGAGCAGGCTATGTATAAGAAGATGCTTGGAAACCCACCTGACATCAATACTGTACAGAAACCCAGGGCCAAGTCCTCATGGGTGAGTATGGCATCTGTCCCCATAAATACCAACTGGGGACTCACTTGTGAACACACTCTCTGTCTGCTGCAGCACTCGGAGAACTGAACTATCTGTTCTCCACCCACAAATGTGTTCTTTCGTAGCAGTAGTCAAAGGCAGAGGATTTACAGAATGTTGCCAAAAATCCCATTCATTATAAAAAGACATTCTAGAGTCAATACATAGCTCTTGACTTGCCTGTTTAAAATACCAAGCCGAACTTGTGTTGAAGCTAATTTAAACTTTAATGTTAGTTGAAAATAATAATGCACTAAATTAAATTAAATTCATAATATACTAGTGAGTTTGAGTAAGAGTTTACCAACCTTCTTAGTTTGTTTAATGCATTTATAGAGCACAGAAAGGTCAGATACCTTGTTGTAACAGAAAATAGAATTGTGCAGAAATACCTAAAAATATGCATATCGACGTAGTATCTTGTGCAAAAGAGATATGGTTTTTCCCCAAAATGTAACTTCTTCTTTTCTGTACAGGGTCTCAGTTGGAAATGGCTGTTTGGTGCTACAGCCGTTGCTATTGGAGGCGTAGCCTTGTCTGTCGTCATTGCTGCTAGAAATTAAAAGGAGTCTTTGAGTTAAGGACATGGGTGTGAAGTAGGCTTTTGGGTGTACCAACATACCTGAATCAAGTTGGAGTACCATATTTCGCTCCAATTTTCAGCTGGCATCAACCTTTTTCTTTCACTGCATGAAAGGTGAACTGGGAAAAAATATAGATGTGAGATGAATCTTATTTGTGTAAAATATAAATATGTAATTGCTTAGAATTGTATCTATGTACAGTTTAATGTATCCATTAGAACACTGGACACCATTGTTTGTTGCTGCCAAATGCTCAGTGCTCATTTTTCTGAAATGTAATACCTGAACTTGCAAAATCGGTACAGGTTCTATGATATGATCTACAGTAGGTTCTCTGAATCGTAATGTGAAGGACCTTCAGTGTGTGTGCGTGTGTGCGTGCGTGCGTGCGTGCGTGCATGTGAGTGTAAGTGTAAGTTGGGTTTCTAGTGCTTTATCATATGTTTACTTTGTTTCCACATCAGCAAAACTCTTTCTAATGTTGCTCATGGCATGTGCGCTGCTAGCAGTTAGTGTGTTATGTCTTCATTCTAAGCAGTGACAGGGCAGGTCTGTCTCACTCAAACAAATCCATTTACTGAACTCTGCCTAGCTAGCGCCGTACCCCTCTTTGAATTTGGTAGAGTATACCTCATCTCTTCATTTATCTGTGACCAAACACTGTAAGGGGTTTCCAACAAGACCAAATTAAGTTTGTTTTTAGAAAGTTTTTTTTTTTTTATCCTTTCACTACACAATAAAAATTTAAGATGCAGCTTATTTCTTTTAGCTCTTTGGAGTTCACTTGGAAGTTGATTTATTTTGTAGAAAATTTAGAATTGCTCAGAGATGTACTGAGAATGAACATAGTTGTAGAGATTCTGACCACATTCCTTGCTCTAGTTCTTTTGTAATTTTTATTGTTGAAATAAAACTTTGCACATTCCCTTCTGGTAGGCTGAAACATGTGTAGTAGCTCCTGCTCTGTGCCTGAGGGTGAGAAAATGGACAGTGGTCTGTTATTAAACACTTTAAAATGTGCAGGGTTGAAAACAGTGCCTTTGCCTTTCTTTATATATCCTATATGGACAGTATTGGGACACCTGATCATTACACCAACATGAACTTTGCATTCAAGTATATAGACAGAAAAATGAAATAGACTTTAATATGGAGTTGGTGCCCATTCATTCTGTAGAGCATTAATGAGGTCAGGCACTGATGTTGGAGCAGAAGGCCTGGCTCACAATCTCTGTTCCTGTTCATCCTAGAGGTGTTAGATGGGTTTCATGTCAGGGTTCTGTGTGGGCCAGTCAAGTTCTTCCACACTGAACTCCAACTATGTCTTTATGGACCTAGCTTTGTGCATTGGGGCACAGTGATGCTGGAATGTAAAAACTTCTTCCCCGCACTGTCCACAAAGATGGAAGCATGGTGTTGTCCAAAATGCCTGCTGAAGCATTAAGACTGCCCTTCACTGGAAGAAAATGACCTAGCCAAAAACCCAGAAAAAGTGTCCCAATACTTTTGTCCATGTAGTGTATATTTTTTCCATCCTGGTTGCTGAAGATGGGGCATTCCCTGTTCATAGGTTGGAGGATATTGACGCTGGTCTGACGCACCCAGGACTGGTCTTCTTGTGTTTTTCCCCCCTTTTTTTCCCTAGCCGATTCTTAAATGCCCCAACCCATCTTTGGTCCCGGTATTAAAACTTAATGTTTATCCATTTCACTGGATTTATAATGTCCGTCTGCGGTTGAAAGGAGGTATTCGTTTTTACATGAACATGCAAATGCCCTCAAGGTTTATTTGTTTACACGTGTTAATATAAAAGACGAGCTGTGTGGGGGAAGCTCCGCCCATAGCGTTACACATTGCACGTACTCCTTATGAATATTCATATAACATAAAATCTGTAATTATTTAATTATTTATTCAATATTTATTCATTCCGCTCATGAATTAACAACGTAATTTTGTAATAATGTAATTTTTACGTGTTTTTTTGCACGCTTCATCTTTTGTCTTGTTGTTAAAGCTCAATATGTATCAGTTTCACTCAGGAATTAAAATTAATTCTCGTCTACGGTTGAAAAGAGTTATTCGTTTTCACGTGAAAATATCACGCTTCTTAATTTGTTTACACTTGTTTATATTAAATGCGAGCTGGGGGCGACAAAGCTCCTCCCCCTACGTCACGCACGCCTCATGAATATTCACATTAGAAAAAAAAGTCAACGGTTTTTCGATACGTTTTTTTTTTTTCTAAGTTTTTTTTTTGACGACGGGGCGCGTGCGAGCGTTCGGAATGGTAGCAAAGATGGCGGCGCTGAAGGAGGAGCAGTGTTACGGGCTGTCCTGCGGGAGAGTCAGCAACGGCAGCAACGTCTCCGTCTTTCACGTCAAGCTCACTGACAGCGCGCTGAGGGCCTTCGAGGACTACCGAGGCAGCAAGGTAAGGGAGCGGACTGGCCTCTGGGACCGCGGGGAGGCTTTAAACCCGGCTCTTCGGAGTAAACACTGCTGCTGCGGTCTCTCTCCCACCGCTAGCGACTCGCAGGCTAACCACGACTAATCCTCCAGGAGAACACATCACAGCCCTCACTCAGACCAGACACCGAACTGGAGTCGTGCTCGGGTTTTTATTTGTTTATTTTAGCCCCTCTTTAAAACCTATCGACCCCTGAAAGTACGGTTTCTTTGGACAACCCTCCGTTAGCTTCGTAGCTGAACACAAAATGCACTTGGACGCTAGTTAGCCAGCAACAAACTAACTTAGGCACAATGCAGTCACCCAGCAGGTTCTAACTACTCATTATTTTAATTTAGTTTACTCCAAAGACTCAAGATCATCTAACAGCTACTACTTATCAACAGGCATACTTTAGTTCACTATTTCTTGTTGACAACCAGCAGGTTCTAACTACTCATGTATTTCCCAATTTTTAAAATCTGGTCTTCCTCTAAAGACTCTCAAGCTACTCCTTATCAACAGGGTTTACTTTAATACAGTACTTTCCCCAGGTTAAGCCTATAAGGCTGAACATAAGGTGAAGTGACCAGAGAGCTCAGAGGAATTGTGATTTGGCTGGAATCATCATTTTTAGGGTGTCTGGTCAGATGGTGAGTGGAGTGTCTCATGCAGCCTCAGCATGGTTAGAATTTTGTACTGTTTGAGAATTAAGAGGTTTAGGTTCCCTGTTCTGTCGTGGTTTTCCTTTTCAGTCGATTTAAAAGGTCTCTGTGCTAAAGCAAATTCAGAGCACAGGTTCCCTCCCCCCGTTCATTGTGGGAGAGGATAAAAGTATCTGCACTGTTGGCTGTGCTCGAACAGCACAGCAGTGAACAGGCTGCTCTGGGGTTTTTGGACCTTTTCTGAATACCTTTTGGTATCTCTTAATGAGTGGAATTCTGAAATGAGACAGACTTGCCGTTTGCATGTGAATCAAGAGCAATACAGTTTTAATCAGAATACAGGAAAGCCAGATCTGAGCAAGCTTATATGGGCCTTTGGAGATTGATCCGTTCTTATTCACTTTGATTTTTATGACTATTATGACTATTTTTTGCCGTATTATATGGTCACAGTTGCAACATTTGACATTTGTTGCACTGGACCTGCATGGTGTTTAGTCCCAAAGGTCCACATATGTTTGAGGAGGAGGTTTAAATTAGCTTGCAAAACTGTCTATGTAGGCCAGGTACAAGATGGGTCTGTACTTTAGGTTAATTGGTATTTTATTTTAAAGAGTGACATTTTACTTGGTAGCCTATGTGACACTGAAGCATCGATTGAGCACATGACACCGTGGGGTGGGGTGGGGTTGGGGTGGTGGAGGGGCTGACTTGACTTTGCAAGTGCGCGTATGTGTATTTTTAGTCTGCGACAGGAGCGCATGGAAATGTTCACCAAGTTTGACACAAGCTCTGTTTTAGATTTGCTAACGTAAGCAGGTCAGTCACTGATTGTATTGTGTTAAATAGCTGTGACTCCTGTTAACCACTTAGTCGTCAGGTGAACCAGTTTACGCTCTCATCAGAAGAACTGAATTAACGGTAAACATGTTCTGTTTTTATTTAACTCTCAATTATTTGCTAAGGCATTTGGTAGACAATTAGAAGACCATAGCTGTGATTAAATTAGTTTCAAGCCTGGTGAAAGGTGGGTAAGGTACATCTAGAATTTAACCATCCCTCTGCCAAAAGTCTCAAAACACTATCTTAACATGATGAACAACCTAATAATTTTTTTGTTTGATTGTCCCGAAAAGCTTGGAAAGGATCACAAAGCAAATCAAATGCTTATAACACAGGCACTGAGATGGCAGCATATCAGTATGAATGTGTGAAGTGAGTGGAGTGGAGTGGAGTGGAGTGGGCACTAAGCAGTGGCCAAGATCAGTTCTTTACAGATATGAAAATACTTTGCCTGGCATGGCAGTGAGGCTGATTTCTTGCCAATATAAGTGCTGCACATGGCCTCAAAAATTTGAATGAAGTGTGAGGCTGTAGCTTGTAGCTTTTCCTAACAAGTCATTTTTACAGGGCAGTCTAAATATGGATAAGAATTGACTTGCTGATGATGTAATCTGATTCGAAGGGGAGTTTACCAAAACTCCAGGCTGCTTTTCACAGAAGTGGGAGTGTTCACCATAGTGTCTCAGTGTAGCACAGCTAGTGAGCGCACATTTAATTTTCTCAGTTTCCTCACCTCTAACTCATGTTTAGTAGATCTCTTCTAGAAGAAGGTGAAGGTGATCAGACTAGACTCAACAGGTTTGTCCCTGCAGTTTCTTAGCACTGGTACCCAGAACCTCAAGAAGTCTTCATATGATATGTGTTAACCAACAAGATATTCCAACAATCAGTGATGACATCTGATATAATATATAGGGCTGTAAAGCGATTAATTAAAATTAAATTTAAAAATTAACTAGTTGATTGCAAATCTGGAAAAAAATTAATCACGATCAATCGCAATTCTATGTCAACCCAATATATAATATATAATGAACACATTAAGTCATACATTTTACAAAGAAGGCTTTATTAGTTTTTTCCCACCTCTGTCACACTTTTACAAGCTGTGAGATAAAAACAAAACTTACTTTTGAATTGAAAATGCATAACATCTTCAAACCTAAAAGAATATGTCTTAAGACAAAAACTTAGCTTTAAATAACTTGAATTAAAGGACAAAGCCCCTCCCGCCTCTCGCTCCAAACTCCTGCATCGCAATAATGTGGCGTCCCGTGTCCTGATCCGTGCTCCAGCGCGGTTAGCGCTCACACTACATGCGAACCGCGCCCGAGTCCAACTGAACCGTGCTCTGGCTCACCTCTTCCAAGCGGGCCAGGGACGGCTAAATGAACCCCGGCACGGTTCAGAGCACTCACACTAGTCAAACCAACCGCGCTTTGGTGGTCAAACGCACTCTGGCACGGTTCAAACTGCCTAGTGTGAGTACACCCTTAAAGCGAAATTGTTCATTTTACAGGGTGTGGTTATCTTCCATCGCTAGCTTGACTCAGTGAAGTGAAGTGGCTTCTTCTTCTGGCATGCTGGTCGCCAACATAGCGCAATACTGCCCCCACCCCACTGATTGGGTGGTACTGCAATGCAGAGGGGCGTTTAATTTTCAAATTAATCGCGCGATCAATTTATTTTAAAGCGTTATAGAAAATAAATTAACGCAAATAGTTAACGCGTTATTTTTAACAGCATATATATATATATATAATTATTTTTATTTTTTATACTACTGTAGCTTTTAGCTATTCCATGGGTTACTGACTGATGTAATTGTCTTTTGTGGGGTGTAGCCTAAGTGTGGAAAACTTTTCACCTTTTGCTGAACCGTACAGTATCCCCAGGTTAATGATTAATTTTAAATGCATTTTTGTTTAGTTGGTACTGTTGCGATAAGACTGTCTAATCTTGGAATGGTTTTTTTTCCCCATTAAACTTGCTGTTCATTACTGGTGCTTTCTTGATGAAAATGTCAGCGATGATCAGGAAACGAATAGAGACAGACTTAAAGGTAATGAGACTGCTTCAGGAACTGTATCATGGAAGAACAAGATCTGAAATAAAAAAAAATTCAGTATGAATAAATGGGGGGTGAAGGTAGCTCAGTGGGTAGGATACTTGCCTCCGGATCAAGAGGTCGTGGGTTCCAATCCTACCTTCAGCAGACCACCACTGGGTCCCTGAGCAAGACCCTTAACCCCAAGTTGCTCCAGGGAGAGACTGTCCCCTGTAGTTAGGGATTGAAAGTCGCTTTGGATAAAAGCATCTGCTAAATGCCATAAATGTAAATGTATGAAAACACAACAGATGTTTCAAATATGCTGTTCACTTCCTGGTACATATTGTACATTGGATAAAACTGCATTCTAGTTCCTATTTGTGTAGATAGTTATTCTGTAGTGTTCTTTGTCAGCCAGTCACACAACTAAACGAAACAAGATGATAATAACTCGCACCATCTGACACTTTCCCTCACTTGAGTGTCAGTGTGTGATCACATTATCAATCGCAGTATTTTTCCTGCATGCATTATCAGCCAAAAACTGCAATCTGGAAGATAAACAGTCTCTTAAGATGCTCGGAGAGAACTGATGTTTCACTAGGTGTTAGAACATTGCTGTGAGAATTTGTTTGCACAAAAGTGCAGTTAGGTCATGTCCGGTATTGATATTTCGTAATAAAGTTCTGGATCACAAATGCCACTAAATTTAACACAGTTCTGTATGAATAACAGACTCTTATGTGGCTGCTCTATAGCATACCATTCCTTTGCCATTGCTCTTCAATGGAGGTCATAGAAGATATCATCAGTGGGAGCAGCTTATAGTAGCTGAATTCTTTAGTCTGAATACTTGGGACATTAAATACACAAGGGACATTAAACATATCTGCACTTTTTTAACTCTTTATTAAAAATTTCAAAATCAAATTACATCTGGCTTGCCAGACAAAGCTAGTTACATGACACTCTCCGACATGCCCCATTACTACTCTTCCAGCCTTCTCCGTTTCCAACGGAACCTCCCTCATGTTTCTAAAACACATTTAAATACTTCAGTTTGGTCATTAACATCCAAAGTTTGGTTTTAGGTTGGGAATATAAGGATGTTTAGAACAATACAAAATCTGACTGAAAACTTCAGCTCTTTCACAACTGCTTGTTTTTAAGTAGGAAGCTGAAGCTGATCGCTGGCATGCTCTAGTCTCACTTTCAGTGCCGCTCCTGGGTGAAGTGTTACCCAGATTATTTGTGAATTCTGTGCAGGTAGTGGGGGGTTTTACCATAAAACTGTAATCTGTAAACTTTCTTTCATTGTAAAAGAAGGGCTTTAAAACACATGTGCCGTGTCTAAAATCTCAGATATACATGTCTGAATGCCTGAAGCATCCAGGATGAAATAGATGTTTGTGTAAAATAAACAGATATGGAAAACTGTCTATATAACATTGTAGCTGCTGACATAGCTAGTTTTTCAGTCATAGTTATTTAGATGCCAATTATTGTCACTGAGAAACCAAAGTTATTTAAGGAGAAAGTGAAGTTAAGTAAATGAAGTAATTCCAGGGACAGGGATTTTGCTAATGAAATGTGATTGAGTTTGTCACATGCATTTGGAGTTGAAGAGCTACAGTTTATTCCAGATGTGTGATACAGCGCCTATTTTAGAAGATTAATCTTAAGTAGTGATGCACCGGTAAGGGAATTGTGGGGTGATGCCAGTATCCCACATTTTTCATGCACATTTCTGCTGACACAAGTTTTTATAAAAGACTGATATTGGAGCCACATCTACAGTGGTTAGTTTTATAGAATATGTAGACTTTATGTCCCTAAGGTTTCAAATGGACTACAATTAATAAATGGGACACATTGGAGCAGAGCAGCCCAGATTCATCTAAATGTTCTGCTTCTCTGGACTAAAATATAATATGGCTAAAAATGCTACTGAATGTAGTTCTACAATATATTCTATTGTGTCGTGGATGCTGTTATTTTTCTTTCTTTTTTTTTTATAGCTCTTTCATTTAGCCCATTGAAGATGTTTTTGGAGACACATAGGTACATGCGACAGTATGTGCAGAATCGCTGAGCAACTCTGTTTACAGTGCTCAGCCCACACTTAAATGTCAAACTCCTCTTCATTCAGTGAGCATAGGGAATTGATCAGAACGAGTTATTGTGAAAGGGAGAATCCGTCATATACTGTCTTTTCTCCTGTTTCTCTTGTCAGTCAAGAACAAGAGACGAGTTTGTACTGGCTGTACAAACAGTATGTTCTCTTAATAAACCACGGCTGTAAATTAGCATAGCTGTTAAAACCGGCCATGTCTGCATTGTATTGGAACTCGTGGTGGAAAGCCTGTTGAAACATTGTAATATCCCAGTATCTTAGAGGTCATGGTAGAATTATACTGATTTGACTGGTGTTCATTCTCTTGAATAACCTGAAACTGGTTTCTTAGAAGTATTTAAGGGCCAACTTGTTCATCGCAGCTATTGCTAAGTTTAAGGCTAAGTTTAACTCATTTTTGTCCATCATGATATGTCTTTAGAATGTGTATAATACACAAACTATGTCCCTTGTGTACTATGTATTATTTTGTGTGATTTTTGATTCTTTAGGCATTGAATAAAATGGGACACTCGCACTGGGTTATGATGTCTGTGTTTGGGTTATGATTTAATGTTAAATTCTTTAGGCATTGAATAAAATATTTTCAACCCAGCTCCACCTGTTGCCTTAGTCTGGCTGCCCTCCACATTCCCACTTATGTTCCAGTCT
>JBBIGB010000037.1:9784655-9795210 GCA_037577075.1 Alestopetersius hilgendorfi
CACTGCCCCCTGCTGACAGGTCCTGTAACTTCGATTCAACCCTCTCTCAAGTGCGCTATTGGAGCTGGATTAGTTTTTTGTAACGTGTACTGTAAGGGATGTAAGGGTAAATGTAAGTGTCTGTGTAAATTCCTTGAATAACCACACACGGTTGAAATTAGGGCACGGCTAATAAATTGGTAGGCCTATAACTTCAGCTGATATTATGGTGGTACAGGTGGGGGGAAAAGGTATACCAAGTAACTAAGAATGTGACCGTCTGCTGTTTGAGTTTACATGTGAATGCTGAAAACTATCAGGGATATTTAAGAACTCAAAATTTATATCTAATAACAGGGAACAAAGCACAGTTTACTGATAAGTAAGTTAAATGTTTCTGTTGGCCATTATTGGAATTTCTAGCTCCTTACAGTCAGCACCTGTCACAAGGCCCTGGTAGAGCCCTAATTGTAATCATCATTGACGTGTCTGTTATCAGATGTGTCCATTCTACCAGGTATTACTGGGAGGTGTAATGGAACAGAGCTACTATTACTGAAAGAGCCACATGTTTGAGTAATTAAAGAAGTTTGTTTATTTACTTTTAATAAGTGACATGGGTTTAAAGTCACAGGTCTGTATGATGATATATTGCAGTACCTTCCTAGGTAAGACATTTAGCTTTAGCAGGGCTTTGGTCTGTTCTGAAAATGTTAGTGCAAATGGAATTTCACTCACAATACTGTGAGTGTTTTCCCGGCATTTGTGGTATATCTGTACTATAATATTACCGGAGTGAAAAGTGTGACCTTTGCTAATCAACATAAATTGAAAATCAGAATGCAGTTCAGTGATTTATTTCTAAGGTGAAGGTCTCCGAAGTAGTTGGGCATTTTTGGTCAGTGATTGTTGAACATGGTAGTAAGGGAATGCATTTGGTGAAATGAAGTAATTTATGCCCATTTGTGCATGGTACACTTTTGGTGGCCTGAATAATAAAACGCATTATTGAACCAAGTCTGCATTCATTTTAATGTGTATAAGTAGGAATTTCCATGGGTGTATTTTCTTTGATTCCTTCCTCTGATGGGCCTTATTTCTCTACAGGAAGCTGTGCAAGGCTCAGAGCAGTGCTCCAGCCCCTGGGGAAAGTCCAGTAAGCCCAAACAAAGAGCAGACCAGCAACTCCCCATCCCAGGTCAGCCACCTGCTGCTTATCCATTTCCCTTTTTAAGATTTTTTTTTCTGCACAATCGCGTTTAGATTTGGTGCAAGGACTCCGAGGCAGTTCTGCACTTTACAGTGGCATACTTTGCAGGAGCCACATGTATAAGTAAACAAAATTATAGTGTTTTCCCCAGTGCCGTTGAGACAGGATGTTTTGGTGGTTTTGTACATTTATTTTCATGTCACATGTGAAGTTCTTCTGTTGATGATTAAAAAAAATACATTTTGCAAACAATCTATGCTTGGTTGGAAAGGATGTGTTTACTGTGGGCTTACATTTCTCAGCCTGTGGGTCATGGCATGCGGCCAGTGCTTTGCAGAAACAGTACGGTGTCATTGCTTCTCAAACACCACTGCCACTTTCTCAGGGGAATGTACCCTAACCGCTGCTCAACCTTTACTGGCCCTCGCTAATTTAACAGTTTGCGTGGCACTTCTGTTTTTGTTTGATGTTTTAAGTGGTGGGTGAAAGAGCAGCCGATTGTGGAAGCAGGGACTGGCTCTCCAGTTTTGGTAGACATGAAAAGATGCTAAGTCCAACAGTTCCACATACATATGCCCTATTGGAGAAGAGTATTATTTTGCAAGGCATTGATTTACTGTTGGCCTGTGGGTTTGCAGGTTGTTCCACATTATAAACACAGCCTATGTATCGAGCACAGCATGATTAAGAGACAAAAATGAAGGGCTAGAAAGCTTACATGACTATTCGAAGTAGCCTTTCACATAATGTGTAAAAGTTGCATTGCATTTAGCAAATATTTTTGGGATTGAAATGCTAAAATGTGTTTAGTAAAAGAGTTTTGAAAGTAGATATTTTGAAATTAACCTAGAGGTTTATACCTTTCATTTTTATCTTTTGTCACATGTTCTAGTAGCATTATTTATTTTATTTTTTTTAGGACATCTACCTGTCACATTATTGGACCTGCATGCTTGGTCCCGTTCGGTTTTTATTTGCCATTGCTTTTTGAAAGATAAACTCTTCTTTGTTCTCCAGAAAAGGTCTGCTGCAGACTTCATCGACCCTTTGGCCAACAAGAAGCCCAGGATATCGCATCTGATCAGCAAGGGTGCGCCGCCTATCAATGGAAAGTTGAGTTCTTCCAACGGGAAGGACTCCTCCGTCTCTCAGGCAGCAGGAGAGAGTTCTAATGTGCAGCTTCCGCTGCTGGAGATTCCTCGGCCTTTCGATCCACTGTCAGACGTCAGCAATGACTCTAGCCACAATGGGCGTGATTGTGAAAGTCAGGAGGCAGCAGTTGCAGAGCGGCTGAGCCACCCAACCACTTTTACAGGCAGCTCCCGTCAGCCAGCAGCAGGACCAGGCTCCACGTCCCCGGCCCCCAGCAGCCAGGACAGGCCCCAGGGCTGGAGCACCCCACCCTCCCTGCATGGAAAGTCCAAGAAGAAATCCAAAAAACACAAGGATAAAGACAAGACCAAGGAGAAAGACAGGGAAAGGGAGAAGGGGCTGAAGAAGGAGAGGAAAGGAGCGGAGAACTGTGGCTCAGAGGGAAGGAAATCCTGTGAAGTCACCACGAGTCCTGACCTGAGTGTTCCAGTCAAAAGCACGGGTACGCACCGGCCACCCCTCAGCCCTAAGTAATGTAGTGTCAAATACAAAATTATCGCCGCCACCCTAGATGAAAAGTAAAACTTTATATAGAAAACACCACAGTTCATTGTTTTTATGTGAGGTTTTGTTTGATTATTAGTAAGAAAGAAGAAAAACTGTGCTGTGGTTTTAAGTTCATAATATATTAAATACTGCTACAGGTCTTAGTCACAGTCTCAACCATTTTACTTGCTTTCTGTTGTCATTTTTGCTCGCTTTTGCCAAACATAACTAATTGATGGCCTAGTAGTTAGGGAACTGCCCCTGCGATCTGAAGGTCACGGGTTCAAATCCCGGGACTGCTAGTGTCAGTTGTCAGTTGTGGACGCTGTGTTCCTGGCTGCCCACTGCTTCACTTGATTTGCTGTGTTGTGTTCACATATAACAAATAGACACTTTACACTTAATCCTGGATCTGTCTAAGTATTTAAGGCTTCTATGGTCTGGCAACATTTCAAGGGTTCCTTTCTGTCTCCTGTTGGTTTTGGGTTTTTTTAATTTGAAAGAGAAGCTAAATTAGATGCTTACATGCTTCCTAGTCAGTAGAGTAGAGATGTTTAAAATTCCTTTTTACTTTTGCAGAACACTCTTATTGTAATGAAGTCAGTGAGCTGTTTGTGTCTCACTGAACAAAAAGGCTGGGCAGTTGACGTGTCTTTACGCTCAGCTGCAAGCTGACATCATCCATAGTGCCCTTGCTCATTTTATCTGCCTGTATTAGTCCCTTTGTCAGTGTGCAGTATGAAGCCTTGTACTTGACTTCACCTCGTGTTTCCTTTTAGATCTGAACGGAATGTGTGACAGCTCCAGTATTTCTGCATCTTCATCCGAGAAGGCAGACTATTTATTGTAAGCACTGTCTAACCTTGGCATGTTTTAATCAAATACCATTCCAATTTCTATGTCGTAGAATGACGTTGCTTGTCAATCAAGCTAGTGTTTTAGTTCTTTTCTTCTTCTCTTATATTGTCCAGTGGTTGTGTAAAACTGAATCTTTATACATTTTTATGAAGACAATGTTTTGGCCTTCTTGTGTCTGAACAGAAAATACACTGAGATTGGCTCCCAGGAGCAGCGTCAGACCTACAAGAATGACTTTAATGCAGAATATAGTGAGTACCGAGGCCTCCACGCACGGATAGAAAGCATCACTCGTCAGTTCACCGTGCTGGATGCTGAACTTAAGCAGCTCCAACAAGGCACCGAAAAGTATAAGGTAATTTCTCTCACACCAGACTTTTTTGAGTTGCGTGGCTGTGCGATGAGTCCTCCTGGTGCCCATTTCACAAACCAAGATTCCTGAGTAAGCCAGATAATTTGAACTACAAATAGGAACTGTCTTCCTGTTTGCTTAAGGTGGGCCACTTTATGAGAATGTGGATTTTTTTAACAGTAGATATTGAAGTGAACCTTTGCCAGTTGATTGCTGGTGTTTGTGTATTGGAAATTTTACAAACATTACATTCAGAGATGTGCAGAAGAGATGCTGTCTACTGAAGCAAGTTTCTCTGGGTTCAATAAATTGTTCTGATTCTGATCAATATACATACATTTGCATATGCTGGCTTCTGGGTTATGTTTTTGATCATCAGAGATTTCAATCATCTGTTGTGTAAAATATTTTTTCTAAGTAGATACAGAAGAATCCTTTAGATAGAAGAATTTACCTAAAGGATTTTTTTGCTCCAAATAAATATATATCTCAAATTTACACATAAAACAAATCTTGATTGGAGCGATTATATTTTTAAAAATTCTTCAGTGTTTCTAGTTAGAAATGCATATATAAAATTTAAGCAGTGCAGGTGTCCTTGAAGCTAAAATGTAGATTCCTATTAGTGAAGTCATTTCATATTTTGCGATGAAATTGCTTAAATCAAAGATGACATGCAGAATTTCAAAAAAACTTTTGTTAGTATAAATGACATATAGGGTTATTTTTATTGGATTATACAGCAATCAAACTTTTCAGTGGTACCTGATCCATCATTGTTGTACAAAGTGTGGACAGAGCTAGGCCTTTATTAATGTACATGTTTACAGTTAAATATGAGTCGATGGGAAGAGTATATTACTGTTAATTTTTTAACATTTTTGTGAGTACAGTTTAAGAGAATCTGTGTTATAGATATACAAATCCTGCTGTGCTGTATAGGTCTAAATTAGTACACTGGCAATTAAGGGCACCAAAGCATGTGATTGACCTGTCTGCACTGAGTTGTAACAATATACTTAAGTTCTCCATCCAAGGTTTTTTAACAGGCAAGTTTAGTGATTTAATTCTGGTTTAGATGGTTCATATATAAAATAAACATGTGTCTAAAGTAGGGCTGCACAATATATCGCAAATTTACCGTCATCGCGATATCAACATGCGCAATATACATATCGTGAAAAAATATACATATCGCATTTATTGACTTAACTTCAATAAATGGTGTTTTTACAAAACTCTTCACCCAGTGCCACAGAGAAGAAGGCAAAAAAATCTCGGTGCTGCTGTTATAGATTTATTTATTAAACAATGTTCAGATTTTTTTCAACAATGTTTAATGGTTCAAATGTTTTATGGGAGGCATTAAATGCTCTAAGTAAATTCTATACAAAAAACCATGTTGGAATGGAAACATTTCATTTTTTTCTACATAGACTAGTCAGCGTCTGGAGTCTGTTACCAGCAAATCCAAAGCAGATAAACATTAACACTATAAAGGCTAAGTTTTTACTCACTTATCACATGCGATATCGCCAACGCAACACTCAACAACATTATCACATATCGCATGTTTTCCTAATATCGTGCAGCCCTAGTCTAAAGTCAGGGATGTATCAAAACAAATTTAGGTAAAGTAGTTTGTTTTTTGGCAGATTTGTTGTTTTATATCTAGTGATGTGCTGCCATTTTTTTCTTCCCACAGACAATCCACAATCAGATACTTCAAGAGTATCGCAAAATAAAAAAGGTACGCTGTGAAGCCCTGACTCTCTGCACTAGAGCAATAGTCATATATGTGTATGTAGATGTTAGTACAAAACACTTACCGCTGTCTTCTCTTTTCTCGCAGACTAATCCCAACTATAGCCAAGAGAGGAACCGCTGTGAATATCTCCACAACAAACTGGCACATATAAAGAAACTAATAGCAAAGTATGATCAGCAGCAACTTCAAAACTGGCACTAATCATGTTGTTTATTTCCCCCCCTTTCTCATCTGGAAACAAGACAATGAGAAAAACTTTGGATTTGTGGGATTTTTTTTCTTTTTTCTTTTTTTTGGCTTGCTCTAAGATAAAGTTGCTCTAATGTAAAATGCCACGAAAAGGAGTATTTCGCCTCATGCCAAGGGCCGAACGCTCTAGTGAGGGCAATACAGACTGATGAGATTGTTTCCCTTTTTTCCTCCCCTTTTTGTGGAGGGGGGTCTTTGGCATTTTTGGCCATGCCTGCCAGTGTAGCTACACTGCATTATGGGAAAGCCTTCCATGGCATCACTTCTCAGCTTCCCTCCCTTAAAGCACACAGATCTCCCAAAGAGCAGAAGAGAAGAATCCATCTTTGGGATTGCTTTACCAACCCTTTCCTTGCTTGTTAAACAGGGACAAGCAACATCGAAACAGATTTAGCAAGACAGATCAAGTTCTCTGACTTTTGTTAATGGGTGAAATGATTTAAGTAAATATCATCTATTTCCCCACGTGTTGAATGGAAGGTACTTATTTTATGTTTTAGTTTTTTATTTATTCTTTCCTTTTTGTTGTCTTTCCAAATGATATATCAGATCTATTACTGTACACTCCTCAGTCGTCGTCGTCGTCCCCCCCCATTTCTTTCTTTTCTTTAAAATAAGAATCAGTATTTTATGCAAACGCTGCCTTCGTTTTCAGGCAGCCCATAACACGCAGTCCATTCACCTATTGAATTTCTCTTCTTATGCAGATATTTTCCCTGTAAATCTCAAGCCAAGACCGTTTTGCCCTTTTCTTACATTCTGTGCAATGTTCTACAAGTATCTTATGTCCAATGGATGTGTATTATAAGGCTACATAAGTGAGAGAGCACGGTATGTCTGTGCAGAAGCTTTGACAGCTTTATCTCCATACTGGTGAACTAGGGTTGCACGCACTAAGCACTCACTTTATTGAACCTGCTATGCCAGAAATGTAAAGTAGCCCTAAGCGTAACCCTGCATTCACAGGCTTTTTCTGTAGTTAAAGGAATACTCAAACCTTCTCTTTCTCTCCTGCATCTGTAGCAGCCAGTCCATTACTACAGGCAGCAATTGCAAGGCATGTCCCAATGCTTGGTATAAAAAGGGATGTATGTTGGCTATTTATTTTAAGTATTTTGGTTCAGCGGGTCCCCTGTGTGCAGGGAAATAAAAGGTGGTGAGCTACTGTGTGCTTCAGATGCAGTGGAGGCTGTATTTTGGAAACACTGGAGTATTCCTTTAAGAATACTTTAAAGGCTGAGCAGTGTTTCAAAGCAAAAGGTCAGGTTTTTTTTGTTCTATTTTGTTTTTTTCTCTCCTAAACGAAGAAAACTCGTGGCCTGCCTTTGTGCACTCACCTAGTATTAATTTAAAACATGCAACAGCATCAGACCAGCCAGGGTGGACGTGTGCTTTTGCATCAATTATGAAATGGTATTCTTCCCACAGACAAGATTGTATCCCTTTAAAAGTACCTCGCTGTGCAGAACTTCTGTTGATACTGTATTGTTGCCTAGTGCTTCTGTCTTCTTTCTGTTGACCAAGCTTTTTTTCTTTTTTTTTTTTTTTTTGAAATTGCTTAATCTAAACTGCTTTGTTTTCTTGGGTATTTTTTTACCTTTTCTACCACAATGCATCACTTGCTGCAGTCTTGGTAACTGTGCTTTACATTGCCTTTTCTGCAGCATGTTTAGACGACTGTTAAACCACATTGAGGGATCAGTGTCTCGGTCACCGCAAGTGTTCACCTTCCAGTCGCATCCACTTAAAGATTAACTCCAAACCTGTGTCCCCCAAAACTGTCACTCTGTCTGGATTATTTTGTCCTTCGACATCTTTGCAACCAGTTCACCTCTCAGTTCCTGTCAGAGCATCCATTGTGTCCCCAATTACCCTTTATGACCTTTTATGTTTGAACATTAAAATTCTGCACTTTGCACAGCCTCTTGCTGTTACTCTTACCTGGGTTTTGTTGTAAGAAGACCTATACTTTGTCCATCTAAAGTGCATGCTTTTGTGAATGTGCTTGAAGAAAAGACCAGTATTTGTCATATCACTGTTGAAGGGCATTCAAATCCAAACAAAGCCTGTTGAGACTAACGTGCACCAACACTTGAAAATGGACAATACCACAGTAACCCCATCGTTATGAGAAGAAACTGCTCTTTGTGCTGGTTCTGTTTCTTGTTCCAGTATTTGGTTTTAACGTGGCAGTGCATCAGGATGGCTCTGTCAGTTGAGTGAACAGCTCTTTGCAAAGCTGAAAGGTCTTCCTAATTTCGTCTTATATCTAAAACGAGCTTATCAGCACAAACCAGCAGGGTATCCCTCCCCCCTCTTTGGTATTTCAGTGTTCAAACTGGTGCTAAAGCTCATGGGTACAATCAGCAAACCCAGTACTGTTGAGTCCTGCATCATTTTAGGACTCCTCTCAGTCTCTGTCTGTCTTAATTTCAACATTGCTATCATTTTGCTTCAGTTGTGCTGTCAACGTTGCAAAAGAAAATGGCTTTAGAAGTAAACACAACCCCAGAGAAGGTGGCGTTTGTTCGGATTTGGAGTCTGCTGTGCTGTTAGTGTGAACTGCGAATACAAACACTGCAGTCTGGGGTGAATGTGCCAAATGACCTGTTGTATAGGTTTGCATACGATGAAAAATGCTGCTGTTCTAGCAAAAGGGGAGGCTTTCGGGGGGAAAAAAGCAGTTTTGATGTTAACGCTAAAACCCAAAGCGTGCTTTTTGAAACAATAAGGGACTGGGACTGAACTTTGTCTTAGTATTTCAATAAAATTCTTGAAATCTGTTTACTTTTTGGGGTCATTTTCATGTTCCTTATCGTTTAAATCAGAACAGCCCAAAGTGTGGCCAATGTTTCAGTTGGCCCTGCCTCAGTCTCAACATACAATGAGAGGACAAACATATTTCTACACTATATTTAACTCTTATTTTGTTAATGTTTGTTCATTCTTGACTCTTGGTTTGCCTTTTTGGCTCTCAGATCACCAGAAACGTTGCACTTTGGACAAAAATGGTTTAAACTGTCTACATGGATTATGTGGGGCAGCTAGTTGCCTAGTGGTTAGGGACTTGTCTCTGTGATCAGGTCGTCATTGGTTCTATTCCCAGGACTGTTAGTAGCACTTCTGAGGTACCCTTGAGCAGGATACCACCCCCCACACTTCAAGTACCCTGTATTGGTGGCTGCCCATTGTTTGTGAATGGGTTAAATGTAGGGGAAAAAAATCACTTCACCCTGTGTGCTGTACTGTGTTCATGCATGACCTTAAGGGGCAACCTTATTTAGATTCTTAGCCCTGGTCTTACTTTAACTTACCCACTTCACACCAACTCACCAAGGGGTTGTTAACAAACCTATTAGTTAGTGAAGCTGCTTTGGGAGCATTGTGCCTCTGGTAAGAGTTGTGGACCACAGAGTTGATGAATGGCCTTTTTGGTTACGTCTGTAAATTCAACAGCTTGCCTTTGAACAATTGTAGTGTGTAGGTTTGTCCACTAGGTGGCAGCACTGGCTTATAAAGTTAGTTGTTAATGCAAACTCTATCTTGGTCTAGAGAGTATCTCCCAATTATTATAATGGAGTGTTGAACTCTGCAAAAAAAAGGCTCAAAATCTGCAGCAAATCCCTACACAATAGTAGGGACTGCAATCTATAACAAAGTATGCCAAGGACAGCAGAGAGGACAGTGTGGCACATTTCCCACAGCGACCATATGTTCCTTCCATGGGCCTCTATTTCCAGGCTGGATCTGGCTCTTATATCCACTCCTCTTATAGCCTGTGCTTTGCTTTCAGCAGAGAAATACATAGGCGTAAACATGCCTCTATGAGTAGAGATTTTTAAGCACACATGGAAGGAAGAGAATGCGATGTGTGAAATCTGTTGCAGTGCTCCAGTTGGCCTCACAGAGCTGAGATTGGCTCTAAACCATGGTGTAGGCCTCTGTTTTTTTTAGAGGAGGAGCTGCAGGAGTGTCATAGGGTTCAGCCTGGCTGCATGCCAGCTCCCTCTTTCGTCCAATAACACACATAGCCCCTTATAAGACGCCCCTAAGGTATCTTAGGACAGCAAATTGCAGTCTGACTTCTACATTTACTTGCCTTTAAAGTTCCTGCATGAATGTATAGCCTAAAATAGGTTGGATAACAGTCAATGTGTGATTTGAAGAGAAAATGACCTCCTTGCACTGAATTTAATTCTAGATCGCACAGTAATCCAATTTTACATAGAAAAGAAGGATGGTCACACTTACCTACATTCAAAATAGCCTGTGTATTCTTGAACCTGAATCACTAACCCAAAAACGCTCCCATGCTGTGTGTATAAAGTCTCTGTAAACAGAGCTCTGGATCATGACTGGCACCAACATTTGTTTGTGCTCTCTGGTCATTTCAGGACATGTATTCAGCTGGCTTGTGTAAAACACTGAAATTGTTACAAATGTCTTTCAAAAATGTAAAATTGCTTGTATGGCCTTTTGAGTAGAAAGCTGTATGGTTTCT
>JBBIGB010000037.1:9827664-9841329 GCA_037577075.1 Alestopetersius hilgendorfi
TGTCTGAATTGCACCTATTAATTTACAGGGGAGGTGGGGGGGGGGGTTGTGGGGGGTGGGGTGGAAAGAAATTTAGCAGAGCTACTCTTTGAGCTGTGTGTGGGGGGGGCATCAGTCTACGTAATTAGGAATCTCGAAGATAATTGGGGTAGTGTGTATTTACTCAGGTACATGTGCAAGGTTAGAGTCCATTCAAAGGCATGTCTTTGTGATAGAGCGTACTGTGAGGATGCGTTTCGATCCCTCTATAGTCTCAGGATGATCGCTTATTGTTTGGCTTCATAGACAGTGTCTCCAACCTAAAGGGATGGTTACAAAAACTTTTAGCTGTCTTCTCCATAGATATATAAACGCAAAACGTATAGCTTTTTTTTTTTTTGGTCTTCCACCATTTCCTTGCATCTAGGCGCTCTTCGCAGGTGGTGGAGTTTTCTGCTCTTTTTTTTACCCTCCGTCACAGTGTCCGCTAACCTTCTCCGACCTCACACATGTGCGTACCCTACTCAAACCTGTCCCTTCACACTAAACGACAGAGCTGATCATAGTTGTGTGTAAAGAAGTTGTAACTCATGCATCGATGTTGTATTCAGGCATTTTTTTTTCCTTCCATTTGTTTCTCCTCACAGAACAGGATAGGATGATGGTGCAATAAGTCTTCACCAATGTTCTACTCCTATTGCTGTCTTTGGTGCTGGTTCTTTTACCAATTGAAAATGAACAGCTGTTTTAAATTAAGACTAAAATTCTTTTGAATCTCTCAGCTTTTGTTATAACTTAATAAAGTGTTTCTAATAAAGCCTTGTTTGTCGTGATTCATACTTGTGACCATCTTGTTAGGCCTTGCAAATATGGACATTGCATAAAGTAATGCATACAGAGGTGAAGAAAATGACCTTGATTTCACAGATTCCTGAATATTTCTTCTTATACTTTCTTTTTAAATTACAAAATAATTTAATTTTTTTTTTTATTAAAAAGGTAAAATAAGTGTGTAGTTATTAACACTACTTGGGTCCTGCTATTGGGTATTCTGTATTCAGCAGTACTGAAATCATATGATCGGAAGCATAAGTGTAATTCGTTGGAGTGTACATAATTACAGGTTACCTTTTGGGAGTATGAAACATCCACAAAGACCAAATTTTAAGGACCATGATGCTCTAAAGGTCTGTTAAAGCACATGTAATCGGACTCATCTGTGGTCGTTATGTTGCCGGACAGATGCTGATGCAAGACTGTTGCCAGAGGAGTACACACTGTCCACGTCTTATCACAGCCTTGACCAAAACCGGCCTTGCTGTTTTGAGAAATTGCCTTCTCTCTAAAATATTTATGTAGCTGAAAGAATACATTAATTGTAAAAACTGTTTGACATGTTTGTGTTTTGTCCTCAATGGGTTCTGGATCTGCATTAATGGGAATATTTAGTTTAAAAAACACTAATTTTTAAAAATTTGCACAATTTTTATGAAAGACATGTTTGGCGTCAGCCATGGCATAGTTGGAGTCATTTTTTCTTGATTTTATTTATTTTTTTGTTACAAAATACAAAAATACAACCCCCAAAACTTCTCTCAAATTCCTTTAGACTGCATTCCTTTACACTCAACAAAATCCTCTGATTATTCGCAGCAAGGAACTCGCAGCAGCTATCGGTTGTGATGGATGTTTTTCAATCATATGGCGAAGTCTGATTCTTTTCACCTTACGTTAGTGATGCTTTATTTTGTGACATTTCAGCAGTATTTTTGTCGATCTCGCCTTATCTCTGGGCCTTGTTCAATACCTAGTGGGCCTCAGCTCCGAAGACCTTGAAAATCTTCAAAACATTTGCAGCTGCGAGTCTTCTGTGAGCTGGGCCCCACCGAAAAAGCTCAGTTTCGCAACCAGATCGTCCTGCTTTGCAGGCACAAATATTTGGTAGGTGTCCTCCAAAATGTGCTAAGCTCTTAGTAGATTAGTGTGTGAGATTGTTCACCATTGCATGGGTGACCTGTTAGCATCTTTTGACCATAATGCCAAAGTCTTGATGTCAAAAATAATCTTCCAAATGTCCTGTTTGGTCCATATAGGTGAATGTAAAACAACCAGAAATGGATTTGATGAAAAAAAAAATATATATATAAAACATGTTTTCCATGGGTGTAAATAGGAACACATTTACAGAAGATTGTGGACGTTTCGCTGTCAACCTCACTTCATTTAAACATAACGGCTGTTTGGGTTCGGCACAGTAATCCATTGTGTGTCTGAATTGTGTGTTTTCTTTGCTTATCGTAGTCTAACAAGGTATGAAAGACTGTTCCTGCATGTTCACAGTTTGTTTCAACCTCACTACTCAATAGCCACACAAATCAAATGCCCCTCAAGGACACTGCTATTGTGGAGCTATTTTGGCAGACTGTTTTCCTTCAGGAATGCAGGAGTCACGTATAAAAACGCGTCTCCTTTGCTGATACACCCCAAAACAACCGCTAACACTTCAGTGACTGAGAGGCCATGAGTTCGCAAGCAGGGCTTTGGCTGTTGCTGTTACTGCTTCTGTCAGCGAATGCGGCCCCGGGGCCCCCCAGTACCGCAGAGGGAAAACTGGACTCGAGCCAGGACCTGATCCCAGTGCTCCCACTTCCAGGTTAGTCACGTCCACACAGACAGAAGAGCATCGTTATTATAGTGCTACATATTGCAATCGGGGTTTGTCTTGCAGTGTTTTGAGGCTCAACCTTTTGACCGTTTTGACATGCTTATAGAATGACCGGCATTATTTTCACCCCATTTTTTAAGGTTTTCTGAAATCCCACTTGAAATGTTCGTTATTTTAAATGTTAGAGAACTGATTTGCATAAAGTAATACAAAGGCCAATATTAAGGAATCAGTGCATAATGAGAAAAGGTACCATCCAGGCCTTGCTTGCATTGCTTTATACATGCCTGAGGGCAAATAGAGGTTCTATACTTGCCAAAAGCACAGGACAGCAGGAGTGTCTTACACAGTACAGACAGGACAATCACAGTGGGACTTTACCAGACACCTATGTCACCATGATAATTATATATTGATCACTCTGGAGCACCAGTTTTGTTGACACAGAGCAATACCAGCAAATAAGCAATTGCCTTTTTCTTCTGTTTTTATTGTGAAAGAGGCACACATTCTCCCCCCAGTGGGCTCCAGATTATCATACTTAGATCGGTGGTCCACATGCGTTGAGGATAGTATCGTAGGGCTGTTCAAAATTTTTTGGCCCCTTCCCACGGCATTTATATTTTGAATGTAAAGCTGAAAATCTATGAAAAATAATGATAATACTGTATTCCTAATTATAACCTCTGAAATATCACTTTTGGCAAAGTTCAGTCAGACTGATGCCTGGAGATGATTGTATCAGTAGTTGAAGGAGCTTTCTGTGTGCTGTGTACTAGAACTCTGATGTGATTTGAACCCATTTACAGGAAGTGATGGAGGCGAGATGGAGAAGGATACAGCACCTTCACCTGCTTCGCAGATCTCTAGTTCTATACTTGGTTCCTCTCAGCACCTCTCAGAGCATCTGCCATGTGGTGATGAGCAACAGCGTCCTCCTGAAGCTCTGGGGAGCTTCCTGCTCGCTCTGCGTGAAGGCTGGAATAAACAGAGCGAGGTGGGGAAGGAGGAACGGGCACGCTTTGGAATTTGTTCACATTCTGACAGTCAACAGCATCATCAGTTTCCAGCATTATTAATGCTGGGCCAAAGGGCACATGAAGAGCACAGTGACCCAGGATATTTTCACACCAGGAAAGGTACCAGAACTCTACTTTAAAACTCAGACCAACATTCAGAATCCGGACTGTACAAAAGCCCTAGACACTTTTTAAAGAACCGTTGTACTTACCGTTTGGTAAGTTACTACAAGTTACTACATACAGAAAATGCTGTGGTCAGTAAGAGGTGTATATATAGATAGCTAGATAAATAAATGAAAGTTAGCTAAATAAACACATTTTACAAACAAACACATTTTAAAAAAACCCCCAACATTTTCTTCTTTAGAGCACTGGGATGTGGAAGAGAGTGGGAAGTTCACTCTCACCCTTCACCTCACCAAACCCTGCAAGGATTATCAACAGAGCACTCTGGGCTCCATCACACTCCTGTTCTTTGTGGGTTCCATTAACACAGAGGGGATGAACTTGGAATTCAGCAGTCGTGCCCTTCAGCCAGACAAGCAGGTTTCCTCAACAACAACAATAATATCTCACTAACACTACACTGTAGTACGGAGACAGTATAATTAGCAGTGATATCAAATGAATGGCTTTTGTTTGAATCAGCACTTTGTCTCCCCTCCTAGACATTGTGCGTTTCTAAGAACACCCAGTTTCTAGCTCTGACAGCTGACCAAGCACAGATCTTCAGTCATGGTCACCTGAAGCTGAGGATCGTCATTGATCATCAGAGTGACAGTGGTGAGAGAAGATATTTTCCCTACTCAGTTCAGTAAATTTCTTCAAGCTTAATACTTATACCCATCTGTACTGGTCTTAGGACAGAAAATGGGTTTGGCTGACCTTCAAGCCATGCTGGTGAGGAAGGAAGCCAGGACCAGCGTTCCACTGAGCCCAGTGGTTCTTTTCTTCACACACAGCAGTAACTGTGGATTCAAGGCACCTCCTTCAAATCAGTATGTTCTCCAGCTGTTCTTGCTCATTAATGCATAAATGGGAAGTTCTGGATCCAGGTCTATGGGTGGGGTCTTTAATTCTGCTCTGGCCCTTAGACATGTGGCCCACAACAATCAGAAACCACATAGTCTGACTTCTACAGATCAATAAGTACATCTTGAAACATCGGATGGTAATTTGTCATAATTAGGTATGCAGTCAGCACAATGCAATTAAGCTGGGTTAGCATCGAAACTTTGACCATCAAATAAACTATGTTTTTGCTAATCTACAATTATAGTCAATGGAAATGTGTGTGGATTACATTTTTGGCTGAACTGCTCTTTAAAGTGTACATATAATTTGTCTTGTTTATTTTAATAGGGGAGTTTAATGTAAACTTAGTGTGAGGTTTCAAAACACCATTCATTCCCCAGTCCATGCAGTCTATATGTCCAGTTAAATCGAGTAGTTGTTTATTCTCATTTCAACCAAATACATTTCTCCAGGTGCAACACAAAGAACAATACACAATATTTTACTGAAGACAACATACAGTTAAGCTGCAAAAACTAATACTAAATTCAGTATTATCATGATGGTACCAACATCAGCATTTGTGTACACACAGTGACAAAAACAGCCTATTTAATTCCAAGAGATAAGGAGGGGTTAGAAAATGTAAAAATGAATGATGACTATTTTTGGTACATAAAAATGAGACTGGCTTCAGAATCTTTTTTATGAAAATGACCTAAGTAGAGAGGTTCTCACCTGGCCTGCTTCTTTTCCAGAACATTCTTCTTCTTGTGTGAGCTGCAGAAGTTCCTGAATGAAGTGTTGCCTCTGGAAGATCCTATACTTGCAGCAGAGGAGGAGGCCACAGTGTCTCAGGATGTTCTTCATTCTCTCCCTCCTCTGTCTCTTGGAGCATCATCCAGTGAGTCTTTCCTTCTAGAGCTGATTAATTCGTCTGGCCCCACAGCCTTCTTATTCCCACGCCAGAGCCTGGTGATGCAGAATCACAGAGTAGAGTTGACCCTGAACCCGGCGCTACTGGCGATGCTGAGGCAGCGGCTGGAAGTGGCTTTAGCTCAGGTCCGCACAGAGGAGGTCGGACGCAGCGTGATGGACAAGCTGCAGACTCTCACTACCCTCACCACACTCCCTGGTGACAGCGATGGAGCTGCAGGTGATCATTTTACTGTTTCACTGCTTTTTCATATAGTATATTAGTGATTTTTAATATTTTTAATATGTGGTACTGTGCAAAAGACTATGCAGACTGTTTAAAGCCTTTTTTTCTCAGTGTGTGAGAAAGTGTCTTTCTGCCAACAAAGTTAAGTGGCTCCAGATTTAATTTAATGGACTAATTGAGTCAATCCAGGTTTCTGATGGAAACTACAAGTAATATCAGTGTGTTTCTTGTGGCCAAACATGAAACACACTGATATACTGAATATAAAATCACTATTTACTGTAGTTTTTAACTTTTTATGTGACAAATAGCACATAAATGTAACTGTAATTGTGTACAGCACCACCAAGTTAATATTACTTTCCAGATACATTGAGCAAGGTGTATTATATCTGAATCAATTTTAAGATTCAATATTTCAAGAATTTTGCACATGTTAGTAAATGTAAAGGGTGGCAAGAATGCTAGTATTGTAATGTTAAATCACTAGAGCACGAATAATAATAAATAATGACATTGCTAACTTCCTGACTAATTATTTGTAACCTGAGAGTTTGCATTTTAGTTACAGATGCGTTTTTTACACTTGTTAGCAACCAGGTTGTATTTTGTTGAAAAAATTATTATTGTGAGCTATTGCATTCATTGATCTTGCTCTTTTTTTAAATTTTATTTTAATAAGGCCCTCTCCTCTGTAAAGGTTCTGAAAGCTCTGGCGAGGTCCAGTACAGGGCATTCTTGTTGCTGAAGGCTTTACAGGCTGTTCTGGATGTGTGGGCAGAAGAGAGAGCACAGCGGGCAGCTAGAGCTGACGAAGAAGGCCTGATGAAGCCAAGTCCCTGTCGCCTCCAGAGTCTCACTGTGTCTCTGGAGAAGTACTTGTTTGAGCCTCGCAGAGCCAACATCAACAACTGTGAGGGAGCGTGTGGTTTCCCACTGACCACCAGCACCAACCACGCCATCCTGCTGAACAGCCACCTCGAGAGTGGCCATCCTCTGAACCGCACGCTGTGCTGTGTACCTGTGGACTACGACGAGCTGCCCGTGATCCAGCTCGACAGCGAGGGTGCCATCATCTCTTATAAAGCCAACATGATAGCCAAAAAGTGTGAATGTCGCTAAGTGTCATACTAAAGAACCAAGAACTGCACTGATTTACACTACAGGCTGAAAGTACAGAAGCAAGCAGTGCACAAGTGCACAGTGCATATGAAAATACATCACACTTAAATAGCCACCAACCAAAATATTTCAGAATAGTCTATTAGTCTGCAGTGTTGTTCTCCTACTCTGACCTATAGGAAACTCCTTCAAGAATATAACTCATAATAGTTTCTAATGTAGACCAGTATTTAACCCTTCACACACTCACGGGTGTGTTCGGGGTGTTCATTGTTATTACTCCATAATTGATTGAAGTTGACCTGTGTAAGAATCTGTAAAAGGCAGTTTGCATGATAACGAATGTTTGATATTGCTGAATGGTGAACCATAAACATTATGCCTCCAGGTCAGACCCTGAATATCAAACCCAGTAACAGAAAATGACAAAAATATACACATCTAAGAATGTTTAATACTTTTTCTACCAGCAAATTCGAGTGGTATTGTAGCACCAAGCTAATGACTTCGAACATTAACAATATTTTGGCCATTCTAGATTAAATATATGAAGCCATTCAGTGTTTTAGATCAAACTTTTAACAGACATATTAACATACATTTGAACTTGTGTGTAGAATTTTTAGAGTGACTCCTTCTGTAAAGTGTCCTAGCAGACTCTGTTTACCATCTAACCCACTGGTTAAAAATCTACTCGTGTGACAGAGTAGCATTTTCCCTTCATGAAATTGATCGACCGATTTGAAATCAAAATATTACTGATCTGTCTCTCTCCAAGTGTGTAGGTGGCTAATGTAACTTTCAGTTCATTATGTTTTACCCAATGGGAGAAGTTAGCTTAGCTAAATCGACCTATACAGGTAAAATATGAATAATTTTCTGTAAGAATTTAATTTTAACCGAAGAATTAAACCCTATGGTTTCCAAACAAAACATATTAAAATAAGGGTAGCACTGCAACACATGATTAAATACATGATAGATTATTTTGGTTTCTCGTGTACCCATTTGTGGTGTTCACTGTATCCTCACACATTCAGCCTTCAGGATCTTCTGAATAAAGGAGTCGGGTGGATATGATTAGGGCTGTAAAAAAAAAAAGTAAGTAAGTGTTGCTTCCCAACTTTTGGTCTGTAGTGTGTGCATTTTCCAGTATATACATAGAAGCTTCACCAGTTAGTCTACATTGCATTTATTTTTGATATGTAAGCATGTCTATCTATTGTACTACTGCTCTAATACTGTATTGTACTACTGTACTAATGTAACAGGCAGAACATACTGTGTATCAGTTTGTGTATATTCATGATGAAGCCAGGTCATGGAGAGATTTACGTTTCTGTGCTAATCATTTTCCAGATACAGCAAATAAAGATTAGGCTGAAATGGAGGTGTGTAGATTGTGTATTTTTTTTTAAAAAAAAGGCTTTACACTGAGCAATTGTGGAAGATTCAGTGGTCTAAGATGAAGCAGAATGTAAATGAAGAGACTTATTAGACGGTTTTCCAGAATCTCTACATGTGAAGATTTATGAGTAGTGCCCATAACCTATTTTTGCGCTGTTCAGTCCACACTTCTTTTCATTCATAGTGATTTTTACTACATTGAATAAACATGCTAACTCCGTCAACTATGCACAACAAACTGCAATATACATATAAAAGAAAGATGTATGTAAATGTATCAATTTTCCATTCATCAAGTAATTTTAAGGCTGTCCTTTTGTTGGTATCATTTAAATAAAGCAGTAATATATACAGTTGTATGAAAAAATTAAGCAACCCATGGTCATGACATGTTTGTGTTGATTTTGCATGTGAAAGTAAGAACAGACCCTCTACAGAGGACACAACTCTGCACATTTTAGGTCACTCATTTCTGTTTAATCCCTTTCCTTCAGAAGCCCTTTTGTAGGCATTTCTCTGTTACGGATCCGGGGTCCAGGTTTTTCTCCAGGTTGCTTCTGCCTGGCTGCTCTCTTCTTTTTAAACTCTTCAATTTTATCTTCTGCTCCCCAGTTCCAAAAAGCTAGACTGTCCCACCAGGACGCTTCGAACTAGGGGAAGTATACAGAGGCATTCGTCAGTAAGAACTTCTCGACCAAACTGAAGGTCCGGAGTCCAGAACAGTTTGGTGGTTTTTCATGTCTTAACTGGCCTGTCAAGTAGTATAAGGCATGTTTCTAAAGGAAAATCACCAGACTGTTTTGAATTCTGGCCCTCTTGGACTGGAGTTGCAGAGTGAACAAAGATTTCTACCGTACCTCTTCACCCCCATCCTGCACCTCTGATCCTGCCTCAAACCAAGGATCCAGTGTCTCTGAAAAACAGGAGTGAAAAATCGTCATTACGAAGGCTAGAAATGATCCTAATCTGAAGCATAAAAAAATGGATCAGAGTAGATCACACAAAAGAGGAAACGAACCTAATTTGATTTTGTAAAGAACTGAATTTAAGTACTTTAATACATTTATATGAATCTAACCCTATTTAACTGCTGATAGTGACCCCTAATGGAGAATTTCTAGCCTGTTAAACATGAGAGTTATAAGCTCACTCAGTTCTGTGAGGTAGTTTGCATGAAAGTTAAAAAATGTTATGGTTTTGGTATCTGCATCAGTGTTGACAGAGAAATGTGTGTCCTCCTTTATCATTTGGTTGACCCAGCTACAGAAATTACACTATTGTAATTGAAAATAATGATCAACCGAATTACCTTGTACTAGTTCAACCCCTGAGCTGACCACCGTGATTACCAGGGCGATCAATATGCACCGGTTCATAGTGACTCCTTTCCATGGGTTTTCCACTTCGCTCAAAGACTTAATGGGTAGAATCCGGCGATATTTCACTGCGGGGTCAAAGTGCTTAATTACACCTCAGCCCGATATATCATATTAATGTTTTATCCATAAACATGAGCAGAAGGGTTGCCACCTGCCTGGGAATTTGGTTATGAATTCCATTCTTGGACCCAAAATGTATTAAAATGTAGGTATTTCAATAAGTTTAAAATAATGTTTGGCAATCAACCAATTCATTAATAAAGAATTGTTTGGTTCATATTTCCCTCTGCATATTGTTAGGGAATTGTTTTGAAAAGGAGAGATGATGACATGTTTAGGTTGTAGGCATCAGTGAATCAGGACAAATGGGCAGCATTAGGTTCTATAGCTGAACTGACACCTAAATATTTTAGTCTACATTCCCATCCACAGAATGTAGCAAAATCTCAAGCCACTGACTGACCAGGGATTTTTCAGGACTGAGCTGGCAACCCTAGAATGAAGAATGCTGTCCCTTCCACACATAATGGTCATGCAAATGAGCATATCTACTACACGATGATCACAATGAACTAGAATTAGTATATTATTCATTAATTATCTAATTTTTCATTTGATATTTAATCCATTAAAAGAAGGGCTGGAATCCAGCTGAATCAAGTGAGAGTAACACAAGAATACAAACTTTCAGGTGCAATCTTTTCTCAGTCAGTCAAACAGTTCCTTGAAATAAAAAAGAACAGGTTTTACTGGCAAATAAAGAAAGCAGCAGATACCAGACATTCATACTAATATGTTCTGTGTCCAGTTGCAGTGTACTGTGTACTACAGTTATACGGCGCTTACAGCACAGCTTAAAATAGACCTCGGGTTGAACTTGTGGACAGCTCAGAGTGAATGAACTGCTTTTTAAACTCTAAAATATTCTCCAAAATAATGACTGATATTTTTTTGGAAAATAACTCTGCTCTTACCTTTAACCTGTGCTGTCATGGAAAGAATGGATATTGATTTCAAACTCAATGTCTCATGGTGCGTCAGTGTCTCATGTTGTGCGTCAGACGTGGCTTTCTGATTGACAGGAACAGCTGAGGGTGGATTACAAAAAAATAAAAGGTGGCACTGAAGGAGTGCTTGGTAAAAACACTGCAAGTCAGTGCAGGCGAGCTTTCACCTCTCTGCTGAGATTCAGATTTGTCCCAGCTGTGCCATATGTCTTTGTCCACCTTCATACTGAGCATATGAGCTGAACAAAGTTTGATGGACTAAAGAAGACTAAGCAGGGCAAAGGAATAGAGTTGGAATTAGGAAATAATCATCAGACGTCTTCCTTTTACAGTTTATTATTATTTTTATTAGACTTCTTAGTATTGTTGTTATGAAGGTTTCATTTTAAATTTCATTAAACTCATTAAATGGCACCTTCATTCATGTGTAAGTATCTCTGTGTGTATGAAAATTAAATATTAGAATTAATGTAATCTTTATTCAAGTGGAAAGAGCTGTAAATAGTGAGGTGAGGCCTCTGTATCCGGCACATCCAACAGAAGACCAGTCAGTTTGAGATCAGGGAAGTTTTATGTCAACACCTTGAACTCTTTTTCATGTTCTTCAATCCTTTCCTGAACAGTTCCTGCAGGTGGCAGAGTGCAGTATCCTGCCGAGGCCACATCTGTAAGGTAATACTGTTGCCATAAAGGCTGCACTATGCCTGCAGCAATGTTTACGTTTTATGTGTCAAAGTAACATCCACATGAAAGCAGGACCAAATGTTTCCAAGCAGAACGTTACCCATAGCATCACACTGCCACTGCCAGCTTGGCTTCTCCACATAGTGCGCCCTGGTGCCATCTCCTCCCAGGTAAGCAACACACATGCACCAGAGCATCCACAGAAAAGACCACCTGCTTCAGTTGCTCCATGTGCCCATTGTAGGCACTTTCAGTGGTGGACAGGGGTCAGCATGAGCACTCTGACCAGTCTGCAGCTATGCAGCTTCATGCACCGCAAACTTCAAATATTAAACTTTTTCAGCAAATTGTGCTGTAGACACCCATGACAATGTTGCCAGTCCACTGGCTGTCTTTCCCTGTAACATTTGGTAGGTACTGGCCAGTGCATACCAGGGACACCTCACATATAACAGAATGGCCCAGTTGTCAGACATCCACTGGGTCAGGGTCATTTTTTTGCTTCCAACACATCATCCTCAAGAATGGACTTTTCATTTGCTCTCAGTCATTGATGTGATGTGTATATACTTAGTACCTATAATCAAGATTACTTAAACAAAAAGAACAATGCCTAACCTTGCCTAGCTTTACTGGCAGGACTGTTTCAAGAACGATGTTACCAAAGCAGTGTGTTAAAATAAAACTGTTTTTAAAATTATTCCTGTGAAACTAACAGTAATTCTACAGCTAATGTTAATTAAAGAAAGAGGTCAGTATGACTGATTGCCCTCTGCTTCATTTGGTGAATGGGTTAAATGCAGGGGAATAATCCCTTTTCACGCTGTTCCACCTTTGGGCAGCTGGTGGCCTAGTGGTTAGGGCATTTGCCCTGTGATCAGAAAGTCCAGGTTCACTTCCCAAGACAGCTAGGCACCTCTGAGGTACCCTGAGCAAGGTACCGTCCCCACACACTGCTCCCTGGGCGCCGTGTTCCTGGCTGCCCCCTACTTCACTTTGTGAATGGGTTAAATGCAGAGGTTGAATTTCGTGCTGTGGTGTGTTCATGTATTACAGAATGGTCACTTTCACTAATATAGCTCTGATATACAGTACGTGACTAACAAAATAGTGATAATAAATAATAAGACCAAATAGTAATAACAGAAGCAGTAATTATATAATCTGGATTTATGTATACTGTGTGTTGGTCAGGGGGGGTGTAGAGTGACTGTCAGGTGAGGGAAGTGAGATATGACAACTCTTTATTAGTAATTGTATTAGAAGTGTATGTATGCTTATGACATATTGGATATATCCATTATTAGCGCGTTAACACATTATTTACTTAACACTGACTAATAGTTCATCGTGCATTAACACAGTGTTTTATTGCCATTCTTTTGTTTGTTCCTTTTTTGTGCCCGCCCATTTCAACAGATTTATAAATGTTAACTTGATGTTGTTTGGAAGGTGCCTGTTATAATGTTATGATCGTGGCTCTGGACTCTGAGGGTTATTACAAACTAGATAAAACATGAATGCCCTGCAGTGGCAAGTAGCTTTGGTTTTATATTTGATTTGATCACATTAACGTTTAAGTTGAGATTTACAAGACATACTTGAACTGCAGTTTAAAGGGAATTAAAGGGAACACTGCTGTTAAAAGGCACCTTATTTGTTTAAAGGGTTCGAAAACCAAATGTTATTGCACTTTTGTTCATACAGCAGTAATTTTAAGATAGAAGTGTGCAATACACTACTTCTGAATTCATTATTGTGCGTGTAACCAAATGCAATTCATTGTTATTAATATAAAAAAAATCATGCGATAAGTCGTGATTAAAAATGTTCATTGTTGCATTGTTGCCACGCTTTAGTATGAATGAAAGTACTTGCAAATAAGTTATAGTGGATGTATTTACAGTGTTCATATATATATATATATTGTGGCGGCGGTCGGAGGAAGGCGACACACACACACCGTGGAATTCCTTTTCTTGGCTTTTATTAAAAATAAAAACAAATGAACACAAAGCATTTTCCCCCACAGCCACGGGGGCTAGCTTTCTCCCAGTCCTTCTCTCTCAGTCAAAAACCTCAAACTCTCCAACAACTCCCACACTGGCACCGCCCTTTCCCTTTTATACCCTCCCCAGAAAGTGCGGCAGTTGCCATGGCGACGCACATGTGTGGCACATCACCTCCCCCCCACACATCACGTACGCCATGCCCCCCAGTTAAC
>JBBIGB010000037.1:9884333-9914296 GCA_037577075.1 Alestopetersius hilgendorfi
ACAATAAATCAACAGCACTGAAGAGGAACAAGCTCACTTTAGCTGAGCCTTGAATTTCACTCATTAATTTAATTTCTGAGTCGACTAATTACTTCAGCTTCAAACTCCAGTGACCAAAGAAAAGTGACCATCAAGCAGAGAGAGAGAGTGAAGAGGGAGGGAGAGAGGTAAATAGAGTGAAAGAGAGAGAAAGAAAGAAAGACAACAAAATGACCACAGACATACAAAAGAGAGGAAGAGAGGATTAGAACAGCTCTGAGGAAACAGACAGTGGAAACAAAATGAGGCACAGAGTGACAGGCAATAAAAACCAAAATTACAATGAAATATCTGTTATCACAAACAGAGCATGTCTGGAAGAAATATACTGAATTTTGTTTTCAGTGAGAGAAATGAGTTTTGTTCACGGTTTGTTCTCTGGGTGGCAGTCCTTCTGTGCAGAGAAAAAAAAACAATTTGTAAGGGTCAAGTAGCTCGCACCCCCACAACACCCCCGCAGCAGTGCTCACCCCCTCTAGCAGCCTCTCGAGCTCTGTATTCTTCTTTCATTATTCTTTGTTTTCAGCGTATAAGTGAGCAGCAGTTAGCCGATGAGATCTTCATACTTTAATATTTTCCTAGATGAGACAGATTTTAGATCTCCAGAATGTACCGTGTGCTTAATGATTCAAAACTCATTGAAATGAACGCAGTCATAGCCGTTTTTTCTTCTCTCTTCTCCAGATGCAATCAGAGGTGTCTGCTTTGCGCCAGCAATGCAGCCGTGGGTATGACGTGCCAAGCAACTAGTATTAGATTTCTGTGAGCGGGTAATTGGTAATTGAGAGAAAGGGGAAGGTATAAAAAGATGTGGGTTCCGAATCCAGTCGGCAGGGGACGTATGAGCTCAGGCTCTTATGGCGGCTTGATGACCCTAGTTAATAGTGTTTAATTGCTCCTTCTCGTGTGTAAGCAGTATGAGCCCTGATTAAAAGCACCGTGTGATACTCAGTGGAGGCATCAAGCAAAATAACAAAAGCATCAGTCAAAGTATTAAAACCACCTGCTTAATATTGTGTAAATCCTCCTTGTGTCACTAAAATAGCTCTGACCTGCTAAAACAAGGACTCCACACGACTCCAGGTCTACAGAACATTAGCCAGAGCATCACACTGTGTCTGCCAGCTTGCCTTTTTTGCATAGTGTATCAAACATGATTTGGCAGACTTAGACCTCCCCTTCCATTACTTCATGTGTCCAATTCTAATGCTTACATGCCCAATCTAGGCACTTTTGGTGGTGGACAGAGGTCATCAAGGGCTTTCTGACTGGTCTGTGGCTGTGGAGTATTGGAGATAATCAGACCCAGCCGTCTAGCCATCACAATCTGGCTCTTGTCACAATCACTCAGATCCTTAGGCTTTCCCATTTGTCCTGCTTTTAGCACATCAGCTGCAAGAACTGACTGTTGGCTTGCTGCCTCATATATCCCACCCTTTGACAGGAGCCACTGTAACAGGTCAACCCATGTTATTCACTGCATCTGTCAGTAGTTATAGTGTTGTGGCTGACTGGTATAAATAATACTGTGCCCATAAAATAAACATCATTGTATCCTACCAACAGACTTTTTAAATTGTTTACACATTCTATGGAACTGGATATATTCTACTCTCATAAGGGAGAAACTGACAACCTATCAATCTAAAACTCCAATAATGAGACAGTCCTTGATTGTACACCTTTGGAGAAGTTACTCCACAATTTAAATAGACTGAATACGTTTCATGTGTCTAAATCTAAACTAGAGATGACATCAAATCTAATGTAATGGTAACATAACACTCTGTTGACTTGGTGCTAGAAGAAATGAGCTGGATTATTTCATCTTACCTTTCATCTTCATGGATGTGTCACAATTCCATAAGTGCCCGTGCATCAGAATGTCTTCACTGCATCATGATGGTTAAAGCTTGAGTGTCCATTTGTCATCTCCACCACTGTAAAAAGCAAGGGCATATAAAAGACCATTTATAGCTACTACCATCTTAAGCAATTCTTTCCTCCACATTGACTCGCAATGGGTGTGACTATACCCAAAATAAATGGAAATACATGGAAATATTTTCGCTAGATTTTGAAAAAAAATAACAGAAGCATGGTTCCACAAGAAACACTAGTATTGTGTCTTCCTGAATATGTCTCAATCGTGAGCATGTATTTTTAGTGCATAGGATGGAAAGGCAGATAATCCATACGAATGACTGAGCATGACCTCACACCCTGCTCACATGCCCAGTCTAAAGGATTACTAAGCCCCCCACCAGGCAGAGCCCAGGTGATTTGAAGTGATGCTTTTTGACAGACAAAGAGTGCCAACAAAGGGTGTATGCCAAACCTCTGAACCCAGACTGAGGAAGCCATTCTCACTTCGCTGCATGTCCTAGCTAAGCTGTGCTCATGCTGTTCCTGTTATGCATGTCCTCTACTTTGACTTCTACTGTTTTCCCCATCATGCCAGCGGTTACAAGCTATCCAGCTAATTCTGACGGAATCAATTATGTAACACAGTTATCCTGTGTGTTTATGTGTAATTGGCCCCAAGAGTCAAACATGAACTCGCTAAGAGAATGAGAGAACCTTGATAAGACGAGGTCAGTCACAGTTAAGGTCACAGTTAAGTGCTGTATGTTTTAATGTTTCTAGTGTGGCGAATGAAGAAGTAATGGCTCTTGGTGTTAGAAGTGTGCTGTGCATGTTTTATTATCATTCATGAGCCTTTTGAAATGTAAGTCTGAAATCTCAATTAGTACAGTATGCTGTTTAGATCAATGCTTTTCAACCTTGATCCTGGAAATGCCTCTCCGTGCACATTTTTGTGTTTTTCCCTGCTATTACGCACACTTCGGCCTTGTACAGGCTTGTTAATTAATTGGACCAAGGTTGAAAACCACCGGTTTATATTATTAAACCATACATTTTGCTTTCCTGGGATCAATCTATTTTCTATGCCACTTATTCTAGGTTTCCTGGGATGTTGTGTGTTAAAATGCTTATGCGTGTAACCAAGAATTTACAGTTTTTTTCAAAGGCCATAGTGAATTCCAGCTGAATGATTCTGAAGATAACAGCTCTTAGAAAATACTCTTATAAAAGAGTAACTGAAATTACAGTTAATGTCCATTAATGGCCTGAACATTGTCAAATGTTATTGTCATTGACAAGTGCTCTAAAATGCCATGTAGCCTTCCCATATCTGCATGGTCCTTGAGAACACTGATGAAGGCATTCCTCTCCAACCAGATTGCATTCTTGCAGGCCTTACAGAGAGGATGTTTGTTTCAATGTGCTGCCGCCTGCGCCCAAATGCCGGGGGTGCTGCACATGGCTGGCCTACTTTTGGACCCCATCCTTATGTATACTCACAACAGTGAGGCCAGAACTCTGGCTGCCCCGTGCAAGTCATTAAGTCTTGCATAAGCACCATTTGACACTGATCTTGCACAAGCCAACAGAATAGTAAACCGTTTTTACACAGCATTCATTCTAGTAAATGGACTTCAATAACAATGTGAAATTTTGACAGGTATTCTGGTTACATGGACATTACTGGAACAGTGTTTCAGGAAATTAGTTTGAACTGATGAGGAAATGAAATGCCAGAGGATCCAATAACCTGGTGCAAATAGCTGTGCTTGATCATGTTGCAGCAGAGAGTGTCATTTTTGGAGAAACAAGTTTACTCAGACTTTATAAACTTGTCTGACCTTGCATGGGAAGGCAGCTCATCCCCTGCTGAGTTTATTTCAGGGACTGCAGCTGAGTGCAAAACATTTGCCTGGTTGACATATTTTTGTTGATTCTGTTGATTACATTTGCTGAACATGATAAATTGTAACAACAAGATTTATTTATCTTATTTTTTCCAATATGTTAAATTCAGCAATAATCAGAAAGACTACTCTAACATTAAAAAGGAATGTTTTAATTTGTTTGCTGACGAGGGCTTGTTAACTTATTAGTAGATGTAATTTTGCTTAGAAAGTCAATAAAATATTACTAGGTCTAATATATACACATGACTTGATTTTTTGGAAGAGTCCTTTTACATTTTGTTTCTAATGGACAGTAGCTATAACACTCGGTGGTTACGCTGGAGCATTCATTCCTTTGAGGGATTAAATAGGAAGATTAGATAGATTCTAAAAAGAAAAGGAACAAAAACACCTTTGAGGTAATTGTGTTTTGGTTTGTGAGAAGTGGTCCTATGTGCTGTGAAGTGTAAAATGATCAATTTCTAAAAATATCTTATAATCCTCCAAAAATACCTCTGAGCATTTTAACACAAACTAAAGCCCCCCAAAAACAATTGATTTCTGTAAGAATCCTCATGTAAAGATTTTTCATGCGATTCATTTGCATTTTCTGAATACCCTTCCGTACTTCTGCCTAGTCTAACAAAAAGGCTATTTCTGCCTCCTTCATATTTTCTTTGTGTGTGTGTGTGTGTGTGTGTGTGTGTGTGTGTGTGTGTGTGTGTGTGTGTGTGTGTGTGTATATATATATACTGTATATATTAGGGCATCTAGACTCTAGATGCAGATTTTTTCAAGTCGACTAGTCCTTTGATGATGTCATCACACGCAATGGAAGAAAACAGGCGTTTAACACAGATCAACTTCTCTGTAACATTAACGGTTAACATGACAGTTAAACAAAACAAAACACAACAAAGGCTGATACCTTGAATATGAGTGGGAACAGTTTAAGTCGTGGCAGGATGACTCCCTGCAGTGCTAGCGTTAGCCATGTTAGCTAGTGGAACCGTTTCAGGTGCAGAACGCCGGTACTGTTACTGTACTTTAACACCGACTTGCAGGTTGTGCAGGTCACCATGCTGTTTGTGTGTCTAGAGTGAAGTATTTCCACACATGTGATTTTCTTTTATGAAGGGACAATAATAATTGGTTAAACTAAGAAACACGTTTCAGCGTAAGCCAATTAGAGGCAGAGATTGCATTGCATACACAAGCGAGGGCAGAGAGAGCGGACAAAAACACAACAAACTTGGAGGCGAGCTGGATTCTTGTCTTTGTTAGTAAAAAAGCAGTTGCTTAAAAAATAAACCTCAGAAAATAATGACCATAACTTCAAAGCAAAATTTGATGATTCACTCAAAGAGCAGAATGTTTAAGTGGTGCTGGACTACAATGCTTACAAATGCATTTTTTCCATGTAGATGTACTCTCAGTGCCTAAAATGTATATATGTAGAGTGTATAAATAAGTTTACTGGCATCAGCATCTTCATCGGCCAATACACGAGAGCTACTGGATGTCTGCATCGCCCACAGTTTCCATACTGGTGCATCTTTCATAGAGAGGTGTAAATACTTTTCATAGCAGGGAGTTCTCACCTTTCCCCCTTAAGAGTATTGCTCGCTAGCAGCTCAACATAGATTCACGTCATTTCACACACAGAAAGCCAACAGTGTCCAAGTTCATCTGATACCAGAGATAGGGAAAAAGTTTTATTTAAAAATATTTGATTGATTTTCTTTCCTAGTAGGCTGGCAGAATGAGGTTGCAATTGACCACAAGAACCATATCACCTACGCTTCCTTCTTTTAACACGATTTTAATGTGGCTTACTTAAAAGCAATACATCTTAATTATAGTGATGTCTGGGACTGTACATCAAAGCAATAAAATTATATCTCATGCCCAAACTGCCAAAATCCCAAGCTCACCTTGCTTTTAACTCTGTTTTCTTTAAACTTTTCAATCAGATCTTTATTCAGATAAATTAGTTTTTTATTGGGGCCTTTTTATATGCCAGCTTATGCTTAGCATAAAGCACGTAATAAAATAATTGATATAATAAATCGGTTTTGCTCTGTAGGTGGTCACTAATTGCAACTACCTCAGACTCTTTCTGTACACTGTTCTGACGCTAATCCCACAAGGATTGAGATAAAAGGTAACTGCCATTAGATTAGAAAGCACCTATCTCTGCAGCAACAAGAAGACAGCAAGAAGTTCTCATGAGCAGTGACATTCTGTTCCTACATGTTTTTTGTGCTGCAGTCATCAAGATTTTTTTGTAATTGCTATTGAAATGTAAGTATCTGTGCCTATCGTTTCCTATTCCCTGCTCCATGAAGACATTCCTCAATGAGAGGTGGAGGTCAGTATCTCTGTCAGTGGGTCATGTCCATAGACCATGGAGATCTCAATAATTCATGCTCATCAGCTAGCTGTGCAAACTCTTTGATGCGTGGCATGAACCGCAGTTTCTTGTCTTTCACCTATCAAATATACATGTTAGACAAGCCTTGTTCCCTGCTTTGTGCTATGCCTTTGCCTTTCTCCGAAATGCACTTGACATTCAATCCCTTGAACAGTCAAATGATGCTTAAGTTGTTTAGAGTTGCTCTATTATCACAAGGGCATTTTACTTTTAGCTTTTTGCCCCACACACGCTTGTCTTTAAAATCACCAGAAAGAATGTTTCGGATAATCTTTTGACCCTCTGGGATTATAGCCCAGGGAAGAGGTGGAGATATGGCAAAAATCTAACATCACGATTCTTCCACAATGCACAATATGTCACAATTTCATTTTCTATTTGGACAGGACCAGTGATGCCACGTAAAAGAATAAAAAAAAAAAGAATATTCAACATTTCACACATAACACTGCCCTTTGGGGCAGCTGGTGGCCTGGTAGAGTTTCCCCTGTGCTTGGAAGGTTGTGGGTTTGAATCCCAGGACTGCCAGTGGCACAAACTAAGTTTCCCCTTGAGTAAGGCCCTGTCCCCACACACTGGTCCACGGGGGCTGCATCGCTGGCTGTCCACAGTTTCACTTGGTTTATGGGTTAAATACATAGAAAGAATTTCACACTGTGTGCTGTAATGTGATAAAAATGGCCATTTTATGCTTGAGGTAGCTCAGTGGGTAGGATACTTGCCTCTGGACCAAGAGGTCATGGGTTCGAATTCTACCTTCAGCACCACCATTGGGTTCCTGAGCAAGGCCCTTAACCCTAAGTTGCTCCAGGGAGACTGCTGCCCTGTAGTTAGAGAATGAAAGTTGCTCTGGATAAAAGCGTCTGATAAATGCCATAAATGTAAATGTAACATTGACAATGTCCACAATATGCTCAGATGAACACAATATGACATATTGTAACCTAAACTATCATGAAAATGATACATTTCATCATCTCGAACAACCCCAAGCCAAGGTAGTTAAGGTATAGCAGCCGGACGTTGACTTAATTTGTAAGCAGTACATGAGACCATCATCCCTCATCCACAGTGACTGCAGTGTTATTGAGGCACATAATGTGAGCTATTTAGAGAATCCGCTCCTCGTTTGTCATTCCCTTGACCTCTGAGTCCGCACGGAACAGACATGGACCCTTGTGGCCTGCTGCACTTCAGCAAGCGGCTGCTGTCCTTGTCCACAGTGTTCTGTCGGGACTGGCACTGCTGTCGTCATGTACCACAAGACTTTGAGATCTAACCTCCAGGGGAATGGGGACTTGTGCAGAGTATCCTTCGTCCTCATAGCTTGTCTTCTCACTGCCCTGAAGGGCCACCGTGCTTCTCTCCTGCTGCCTGTGATGGATGGCCCACCCGAGACGGTGTGCGTCCGAGCAGAAAGCTTATGTATGGATATGTGAAGTGTTGTGTGGGCAGTGAGCAACTGAGATCGATGCGAGTTGAAGAGGGCCATCAGCTGCGCTAAAACGGTGCAGCTTGAGGGGTGATGGGCGGGTTGAAGTACAGAGCTGACGCCCCCACACCCCTCACACTAGCCTGCAGCCATGCTCACGGCCCCCCTGTGTGCTCCAGTAAAGCCGGAATCTGCCAGCGAACCGTTTGTGTGCTATTCTCCCTCGATTAGTATCTGTATATGCTGATTTCTCTCTATTTCTTCTACTTTTCTCAAACATGCACATGTATTAGACTGTGTGTTCAGAAAGTGTAACATGTGCATGTAGGCCAGGCTTTAATGCAGTTCTACATATCCGGCACATGTTGAACTGATGTCGCTGTTCAAATCATAATGTTTCTTGCAGGTTCAATAAATAAATCCAATTTACAGTGTTTCCTCCAATGTAGTTCAACAGCCAAACCGTGTTTGATGGGAGGTTTTCTTCTTTAGTTTTGCACTGAAACTACAACGCAAATGTAGCCAACAACCAATGGAAGGTACATTACACTTTACTTTTTTGTGGCTCTGCAGAAGTAAGACACAAGAGGGACACAAGAATCCCAAAACAGTTTCGCAGTGATGTCAAACTAAAGTTAGTTTCTTAAATGCAGTAATTTTCTTTTTTCAGTATTTTGTTGCTGTTACAGCTGGGGTTGATGAAAGTATAGTGGGGTGTTGCAAGTTAGACATTAAAAATCAGGGAAAACAATCATATGTTAACAGAAAATGACTAAGAAACTGAAAGGGTAGCATGCAACAATATCAGACAGTGTAGAGTAAAAGGTATAAGCACCACATAAACCTACATTATTCCTGTGATTGCAGCCTGAAGTGTAGGTTACCCTGCAGGACCAAACAGGAATGCAAAGTATAAAGAACACAATATTCCAACTCAGCTCCGCCATGCCAGCCAGACTTCTTAATTAACTAACTCAGATATGTTCTGGATGTTTTTCTTTCTCAGGTTTAATATGTTATGCAGTGCTCCACATTTTCAAGTGCCACTCGAGGTGATTGATTCGTTTTTTATTTGGATGCCTTGACCCTGCATGAAATTCTTGCACAAAAATAAAAAAGCAAACTGAGAATATTAATCATGTCTTAGCTAATCAATTTCCTTTGAATTAAGCTGGAAATTGTGCCTGTGTTTTATGGTGGATTTTGTAAAGTGTTCTTCTTTCCTTATTTATTCACACTTCAGTTTTCCTTACTACTACACAGCATACAGAAGCCATGGAAGACCCAAAAGTCTTGATTGCAGACCCCTTTGAGAAGTCACTGATACTTTTCTGAAGGCTGGCATATTATAATTATGCATGCTTCGCAGGGCCCTTGTCTCTGTGATTACACAAAATTCATTCATCTCTAGGCAGACCAGCTGAAACACTGCAAGTCGTTTGCTCGATTAGGCAACACTTCAGCTGTGCCCTTTCCCTGATCCTCTCTTAATAATGTGGATGTTCTGACATGTGGATGTTTCACACTTGACAGTCTTCGGCAGCTGTTTGTATGGCACTGTGTTGTAAACACTTCTTTTGATCTCTAAAATCAAATTCGCACATTTGTTTAATTTGTGCTCCGCATCTACAAACAGCTGTTATGTAACTTGTGCACATGGGCACTGACCACCTGGCCGAGGAGAAACATGCATCGAAATGCTGCGTCTCATGCCCAGCCCGGCCTGTACTGTACCTGGTTTCTAATCGTTCTCTTGTTACAGCATTTGCCATGAAATTTGATACATACCTATGCACAGGCTGATGAGCCTACAATGGCATGTATCAAACCCTCTGTTTGGAACGGTTTTGCTTGGCTAGCGTGCTTCAGTTTCTGTTAGGAACAGAAAATGGGATGGCTCCTGGCCCTGTGCCCCTTTCGAATACAATGATTTCATACATTTTTAATTTCCCCCGTATTAACCGAAGCTCAGGGGCCTTACGCTCACATCCGCCTCCCAGGCTCCAACTAGTTAATCGGAATCTGTAGAGTGGAGCAAAATATAAGTTTTCTCTCAAGAGGGCAAGAATTTGAGCCTCCAAACCATCAGAATCAGAAAACTGTTGATCCTGGAGGAAACTGATTATGCAGTGACTGCACAAACACACAGATACAAGAACAATCTAAAAAATATGATCTATATTTAATACACTATGTTACACACACAGAAAGGTGGATATAAATACTAGAGATAAATAAATAAAATGACTGTTGAAATAATTTAATACGTTATTGCAAGTAATAGTGATATGTCATGACATTGCACATAATGATAATGTTAATGATTTAGCACACAATAAGTAATTGCACATTTGACTAGGGGCGCGTTATTCAACAGATTCATGTGGGTATGTGACAGGGGAAAGATACTACTTTACATTCTGCGGCATGTATTCATCCTGTACTAAAGCTTGGAAAATTCTCAGCTGGAAAAGTAATAAATAGCTCAGTAAGGCTGTCTATACAACATTTAAAAGGAATTCCAGCCAAATACAGGCACCTTCTATAGCTCAAGTGCAAACACACACCACTCAGATCCATGGTGTGTTTCAAAAAATGTTTTTCAGCGTTCTTACATTATTTGTTATTTTTATTTTGGTACCATTGGGAGAGTAACATTTCCTGGTTTATATGGATTCTGTTGCTTGTCTCCTGTATGCACATTTCAGCAATGGTCATCAGTCAGTCAGTCACGATTTCAATAAGTGATCGTGACTCTTGCAGGCCGCCCTTTGGGTGATCCAGCACATTGAAATGCACATTTAGGGACAGTTGTTTTTATGGCCTCACATGTTAAGCTGATTCTTTTTGTGGAAGCCATTTAATAGCCAATTTAAATATGCTCTGTGGGCATAGGAGTTAAAGTGGGATGGCAGAGTATAAATCATTGGTTTGTTCTGTTATTAACATTTCCAGCAGAGTAACCATCAAACCATCTGGGACTGACAGTGACGCTTAGAGCTCTTCTTTTGGGATAAGTGAGTCTTGTCCATTTGTCTTGCAGCTAATTCCCTGTAACAATTCCTGTACTCCACCTGTCATTATGAAGGTCAGCCCTGAATGGAGGGCTTCTGAGTGTCACCCGATACAAGGTAGAATGGGAGACTGGTCATGTGCTTTTGTTACCAGAATGATGGGAGTAGGATTTGAAAGAGGAGCTTCTGCTCAAAGGCAACTTTTCAATTCCAGATTGGTATCATGCCTCTGAGCTCTGGTAATGGCAAACCAACAGGCATCTTTGTGAGATATGCATGAAGAGTTCTCCAAATTTGCATTGGGAAGTTGATATGAGAAACTTTATTTTGTTACTGTCTTCACTGTTATAGACCATGATCAGATCTAGCATAGCACATCGTTCCATAACTGAAACTTTGGAGGTAGTTTGCCCTGATTTGCGAGGTTGTCAAATTAGAATTAATTGTTGATTTCACTTTTTTTTAATTACACACCAGGGTTGAGCCCCCCGCACTCCAAGCGTAATTTCTCCACGGTACAAGCACTCAAACTGTGCTGCCTGAGTAGATCAGGTTTTAGTCTTCAAAAACCATTCACTTCGCCGCGGTGTCCCAACACTTTTGTCCTACGACCTTCCGAGTTGCATATCTCGGCAGAGAATTTAAATTTAAAGAGGCGAATATGGGTTTAACTTTACATATTATTTAATGGTAATGCATTTTAAATTAAATTAAAAGTGTTCTGGGAGCATATTTGGGGTTTACACTAAATAAGCATTTTTAGCCATTTTTTTAAACCAAAACACAGCAACACGATCTCTTGGAACGTAACCCGTACGAAAAGCAGAGAGTTACTGTATAATATTTATGTTTATGAATGTGTTTTCACATTTCATTTCATATAAAATCACCCAGTTCCATTCTATTTATTTTGTATAAACATGCACCACATTGTCTCAGTCATCAGCAACACTACCAGTGCAAGGACATTGATACAGATGATGTCCTTACAATCAAATCCACTCATTGAGGTTGAAGGACAAGGCCCTTGTTCTTAGCCTTACAATGCCTTAAGGCTTAAGCAATCAGTATTGGTTTTGAATGGGTGTATCTGAGAGAGCATTGTGCACAGAGAGGGTCATTCATGTTGGCTGATTTTTTAATTTTCTTTATCAGCATGTTTTCCTCCGCGAAAAATAACTCAAATTTAGAACCTTAGGATATGAGATTTCTGAAAGATGAGTCTGGCTTTCTAATCTGACATCTAGATTATTTTTCCTTGCAAGCTAGACCACACACGTTCTGCTACATGAGCTCTCATAGTTCAGGGTTATTTAACTGGGACTTTTTTATAAATCCAGCTGTATTGGAGACTGGCTGTTGTTTCCACACTCACATTTTATACATAAATATATGTTTATATCTATAATATAAATATAATAGATATTAGCAGAGATATCTCAGTACACTTCACAAGGCATCACTGCAGAATGTACCACACATCAGTGGTCACCTCAGCCACCTTCTTTTTATGTAGGTGTTCACTTATTGAAGATAATCAGATGGAGTTCATTAACACATTCTGTTTTGTCCTCTGTGTGTTGTGTCTAGGTGTCTGGTGCACTGATCCAGTCCCAGTAAGGCTGAAAGAGGGTATGGCGGTCTGTCCAGTCCTGGGCTTGCTGGGCCTTCTCCTGCTACTGATCACACCACCGATATCCCAAAGCCAAAGCTGTCCACAGCGCTGTGACTGTGTGCTCCAGAGTAAAGCTGTGATTTGCCAGAACAAGCGCCTCAGTTCTATTCCAAATGGAATTCCTCTGGACACGCGGCTTCTGGACCTTAGTGGCAACAGCTTGCGTTGGGTGGAACATGATGATCTGGCAACCTATGTAAATTTGGAAGAATTAGATCTTAGTGAGAATCTCATCAGCGTGCTAGAGCCTAATGCGTTTTCCAGTTTACTGAATCTACGTGTGTTACGCCTGCGCGCAAACCAGTTGAAGCTGGTGCCAATGGGTGCCTTCTCGCATCTTGCCAATCTCACAACTTTGGATTTGAGTGGGAATAAATTGGTCATCTTGTTAGATTTCACTTTCCAGGATCTGCACAGCCTCCGAAACTTGGAGGTGGGTGATAATGACTTGGTCTATGTTTCAAATAAGGCATTCCTGGGGCTGGTTGGCCTACGGGAGCTCACCATTGAGAGGTGCAACTTGACATCTATCTCAGGCCAGTCTCTTTCTTACCTCCGTGGTTTAGTCACACTGCGACTACGCTACCTCAGCATTGCCTCACTGGAAGAGCAGAACTTCCGTAAGCTAGGTGGCCTGCGGGGTCTAGAGATTGACCACTGGCCATTCCTACAGTACATTTCCCCACACAGTTTTCAGGGGCTTAATTTGTCCTGGCTGTCCATTACCAACACCAATATTACCACTGTCCCCACCGGTGCCCTTAGGAGCCTAATCCATTTAGCCAGTCTGAATCTTTCTTTCAACCCTATCTCTGTACTGGAATCTTGGGCCTTGCGGGACCTAGTCCGTTTGAAGGAGCTGCACCTTGTCGGCACCAATTTGGTATCAGTGCAACCTTATGGTTTTGGAGGTCTGCAGCAAATCCGTCTGCTTAATCTGTCCAACAACAGGCTGGTGACACTGGAGGAGGGTGCCTTCCACTCAGTAAACACACTGGAAGCCTTGCGAGTTGATGGTAACCCACTGTCCTGTGACTGCCGTCTGCTGTGGATCCTGCAGCGGCGGAAGACCCTAAACTTTGATGGCAAGTCACCAGTCTGTGCTGCACCAGTAGAGGTGCAGGATAAAGCCCTCAGCTCCTTCTCCGACTCAGCACTCTTTGACCACTTCACCTGCCAGCGGCCAAAGATCCGCAACCGGAAACTGCAACAGCTGACGGCACGCGAGGGTCAGGTTGTGTCGTTTTTCTGTCGGGCGGAAGGAGAACCAACTCCAGTAATCTTTTGGATTTCACCTCAGCGCCGTCGCATCACCACTAAGAGCACTGGTCGTGTAATTGTGCTGCCAGAAGGCACACTGGAAATCCGCTATGCCCAGATAACAGACAGTGGGACCTACATCTGCATTGCCAGCAACGCAGGAGGCAATGATACTTACTTTGCTACACTGACAGTTAGTGGGTTGCCCCTGGACGCAGCTGCTGCTGCAAATCGCACCTACTATGTGGGTGACCTCAATGACACTAACGTGAATGACACACGTGTCTTCCTAAAATTCACTTTAGACCTTAAGACCATTCTGGTCTCCACAGCCATGGGCTGTATCACATTTCTGGGTGTAGTTCTGTTCTGTTTCTTGCTTTTATTCGTATGGAGTCGTGGACGTGGACAACACAAGAACAACTTTTCAGTAGAGTACTCCTTCAGAAAGGTAGATGGCCCCACAACCAGCGGAGGCCAGGGAGGAGCTCGAAAATTCAATATGAAGATGATATAAGGGGCTCAAGTCGAGGATCTGTGTGTTTTAAATGTGAAGACAGGGTATTGCACAGAAGAATCTGGCATATGTATGTCCACTTCCTTTGGGTGGACAGATTTTTACACATCACATGTTATTTTTCCAAGAAATAGAGATATAAGCCATGGTTCAGCGGTTATTCCTATAATGGTTTAATGATCATTTGCTTCTGCAACATTCACACTGTCATTATTGGTTGAATTGCGTTAGGACACAAAATAAACATAAGCTAAATAAGTAATGTATATTATCACAGGTATAAAGAGAGCAGATTGCTTATTCTGCGGAGCTGATAGTGCTTTGGATGCATTTAGAACGGATGCTCTCTGATTGCCAAGGAAATGCCAAATCTTTATACTGTGATTCTCAGAGATTAAAATAGGAAAAAAAGATAGATTTTGTATTTTGCCCAGATTGGGACACAAGCTCCTTTTAAGCAGACTTCTCCGTTCATAGCAGTAGTATGTACAGTTTGCACTGCCAATACTCAATAAAAGTATGATTTTGACAGTTGATAAAAGGGTTGTTGGAAACACCCTTTAATGTGGTTCTCTGACCGCTTTCTCATCTGAATTTGTTCTCTTTGTGGTCAGTCTGACATCCTGCAGATAAAACTGCAACCAGTCATACTGGAGAGTTGCACAAAGCACACATTTACCTTTTTTTTCATATTTCAGAGAAAGCCTTTGTCAGTTATGCACCACTAGCAGCGGTGTGGAATTTTTATTGTAGAAGAGATGTTATTTGTTTCCTAACTGTATATATATATGGCTGTTTTTGTGTGTAGTACTTTCTGTGCCCAGTCATGTTTTGATAACTTTTAAATGCCTGCATTTAGAATAAATCATTTATTCTATGTGACACTTTCAAAACAGGTAATATTGGAAGTAACACACATTTTGTAAACGCTTTCTTTCTTGTGAAACAGACTTAATACACACCATATTGTGTTTATGACTGATTTGTTCATGTTGTCACATGGCAGTATGGTTTAAAAATGTAGCAAATGTGTCCTCTGCTGTCTGAGATAAGCTACTCTGCTGCCCCCAGCTGGTGCAAAGTATTTACTAGTCCAGCAAACTCAAGTCCTTATATTCTTTCCACCTCCCCAAATTTTGTAGGCTGGCTATCCATATGTAACCTTAATGCTGCCACAGAGTCGGTTAGAGGGCATTCTGATGTTGTTTTGTCTTTTAAAGTTTTGTTTAAGATATAAATACAAACAGTATGTGGTTATTCCACTGGACTCCTTTGGTGTACTAGTGCAACCTGCACACACAGGTCTAGTAAACACCTCTGGAATCTTTTTTTGCTTTTTTTCAGGTCAAGTGATCTGAACCAGCAATTTTATAGATATATTTGATCTTTTTTGTTTTTGCATTAGACCACAATAATGTCTAGATTGTCATAACTGATCTCCAGGCAAGGTTTTGTACATTTAGTGTGCGAAATGGTTTTTTTTCTGTCCAGATTGTGGCCTTAATAATCTTCCCACAATCTTCCTATGAAGCCTTTTAGACATAAAAGAAATACTTGTACTGTAATCTGAGTATTTCCACAGTCAGTACAAAATATTCAAAAACTGCCATAACCAGAAAATGCTTTTTTCTATACATTTCTAAGATAAATTACCATCACAGTCGGAGCTAAAGAGAATGAACAATGAAGATGGGTCTATTCTTTCACTGTCGGAAGTATCTTGTACAAATAATCGCTGTTTATAAAAGCATGTATCCTGAAATGCCTCTGCTGTCTTCTGTTGCTTTTTTGGGTGTTGCAGTTCATGATTTTCAACAGAGTGTGTTTATTTTACATTCTACAGGTGCTCTGTGGTTGGTCTTAAGGGGGAATGACGTTTTCAAGTCAACAGTATATTTAAACTTTAATCGTCCAGGTGAGTCTTGACTGAATTCCTCCACATAAAAAATGTCCAACCTGCATATTTTTCTCCCTCTGAAGATATTCAAAGATGAAGTAAGTGACTGTTGAAACAAATGTCACAGACTAACAATTAAGACTGAGATTAGTGAAGCTGTTTCTTTGCATTTGCAAAGAAAACAACGAGCAGTGGAGTTCTGGCATCAGGGCCGAAACACATCTTGAACACTGAAGGTGGTTTTCTTAGCGCATACGTCCTTGTGGTAAAGCCAAACCGATGCCTAGGCTATTCACAGTGTATGTGGTTTAATCTTAAGGTGCACATTTTGAACCAATGACAGACCAGACAATATATAAACCAGTACATTTTATTTTAAAAAGACCCTAAAAAACATAGAAATGGACAGCAAGAGACTACTTTAAAATCCCATTCCATTCCCATCCCATTTCCTTACTTTCATTTTGGCTGAGAATCCCAAAGCAACACAAGCTGCAGTAGGAAGTGGCCAGATGGTCAATGGTTTTGCTTGAGTACTGTGGTTTGAGTGCAGTGGTGGACAGTAACCTTCTGAACTTAAGGACTTTTTTCAAGTTCTTTATTGAAGTATTGACATTTTTACTACTTTGTCCATGTAACAGTTACTGGTTTTCCAAAAGATGCACTCTCAAATTGAGATAAACCTATCTACTCAACTACCCATTTACCAATTACCGCTTAGCATCTTTAACCAGCTCCAGACGCATTTGATGAGTTAACTGTCAATATTCTCAGATCTTTGAGGGAGGAGCGACATTCTAATCATTTCCTAACCCAACAACTGAAGAGAAGATGTGGATTTATCAGTGTGGAAGAACACATCTGTAATTAACCAGAAGTAACGCAGAAGAACACTGCTTGTCAGAGAGGTATTTTTGCTATTTTTGCTAACTGCAGTCTGTTCATAACTGCATCGAATCATATATTTACTTTCCGTGCATTACAAAAACTCTCTTTAATTTTCATCTTGTTTTAGAACCCATATCAACTCATATAAACTAGAAAGCTAGCTAAAGTATCAGAGCAGAAACAAGGTAGCATTGCAGCACAGGTTGGGCCTATGTATAGGTCTCTCTCTCTCTTTCACTCTCATTTCCCTCTTACTTCCCTCTTCTTTCTTTTTTCTCTTGCAGTCTTCTCTCTCTCTCTCCCTCCCTTCTCTCTCCACCCCTCTCAGGAAAGTGTGCCTGCAAACACAGGTTTATGAAAAATAAAACTAATTATTAGATAGCAATACTATTTATAGCAGCTTAGAATATGTTTACTTTTGAGGCTTGAACACATTTCAAAGAAAGCACTTTTGCACTTTAGGTCAAGCAGCAATATAAATAGGGCACGTCTACTTCTGCTCCAGTAATATGTTACTTAGGTTGTCTGCAGTAGTTCCGTTCTGTGTCCACGACTGATCTCAGGCCTGTCCAGATTAGAGGAAAACATTTAAAGGACACGGCACAAAACACAACACAAAAGAAAGGACTAAGGCTGTTTGGACAGGAACCATCAGATCTCTTTGGCCGAGAATTTCTTTTCCTGCCACGAGCTGCTAACAACAAATATTCCTCCATGGTACAAGGTGAATTTAACCTGTTTTACTGTTGAAACGATGTGTATTGTCTGATAAGAAATATATAAAATTGAGAAGAAAGGGAATTGAATGTAGGAATCAAGAGTACATGACACTTTATGTACCGATCACTCCCTGTACAAGCTCAGATCAGAAGCTTAAGTCTGTTGGAACTGAACGCATGGCTCTCACCGTCATTTAAGGTAAAGACAAATGTACTTCTACTGTCATTTGTGGTCATAAGAAAAAGAGAAGTTCTCGAGAAGTTTCACTTTCATACCAGAATGGCAACAGATGATTAACATTCTCAGAGAAAGAGACATTTCTTTTACAAGCTAATTCTATGTGATGATGTAAAATTGATTCAGTTCAGTTAAATTTATTTATATCGAAAAGGGCCAATGTTTATGAAAAATGTTCAGCTTTATTATGAAACAAACAATACACAGTTATATCCAAGTGTAGTCCAGTCAGGTTTAAATGGACCTTTACTTCTGAGGCTGTTTTGTTTGTCACTGATGTGTCATTTAATAGCTGTCATCATTTGTTACTAATCTTAGACTGATCTATGACATAATTATTTCATTATTACTCAAGTGTGGAAAAAGGTGGGGTATTAAACACTTGTCTTTTTTGGTGAATAATTAAAGTTTAGCATGTTTATCAGTTCGTCAAAAAAAATTCTTCAAGTCTCAAAACCCATAAAAAGTCCCATAAAAAGTCTCCAATACTGCCAATCTACACAGACAAAAGTGACGACTGGTTGAAATGTGCTTTAAAATGCATAGGCATTTAAAAAACAGTGCTAAGAATGTGTATTATCTGTGTTAGCCCTTGCTCTGTCGTATCTGAAGCTAAAATCAGTAGCTTTGAAAGAACAGCAAGCCACAGAGATTTTAAAAATAAAGATGTCTGTGGATGTTATAGTTAATAATTCTGCCTAAAGGAACCAAACCTTTGGTTGTTTTTGTGAATTCAGTGTTAAAAGAGGTACTAAAACCAAGCAACTAAGTAAAGATGATGTACTTCTGTAAGGCTGAGCTAATTTGCTTTGAGGTTGTGGTGGAGTGATATAAAAGACAAAGCTCTCTTTCGTGTTCCTCTTTTCTCTTCTGTGCTTCTTCTGTGGTGTGAAACAGTTGAAAAAGTAATGAAGGAATGAAGGCATTAGGGTGACCGGTTGAGAGTGCAGCTTGATGACACTGCTGTGGGAGATGAGTTGCTTCAAACTGATCATTAACACTTTGAATGCATGACATAACTCACTGTTGCACAAGCACTTTTGGATCTGGTCATCTAGATGACTTGGAGTGTCATTTGTGCCACAGAACTAGTCATCTAACATCAGTAACTGACTTTACCAAGACTCTTGTAATTAACTGCAATCACATGTTCCAACATTGAATGTGAAGTCCTTCCAGAAGAGCAAAGGCAATTTCAGATATATAGTGTAAATACGAAAAAGCAACTTTCCACATCAGTGTTTCCCAGCCCTGGTACTTTAGTGTATACCCTGATTAGTTGGATCAAGCTGTGAAAACCCCCCAAAAGTGCAGAGCAGGACACTATCAGGACCAGGATTGAGAAACTCTTGTCTCCATAATGACTAAGAGGCTTAAATTAACCTCAAATCAAACCAGACTTTAGTTTTTACCTTGTTGTTTTACCACGTTATATAATTTACAATAATCAATCATTATTGGTTTATAAATGAATAATTATTGATCGAAGTGATGCCAAATATATTGTTGCATTGGTATACATTACTGTATAAAAGTTGACTTACCAACAAAGACGATTTTGTACATTCTATTTCAAACAGCCATCTCCAGTATGTGTGTATGTGTGTATGTGTGTATGTATGTGTGTGTGTGTGTGTGTGTGTGTGTGTGTGTGTGTGTGTGTAAATGTTTGTATAAATATAAAGTCTATTTTACATACTGTGTACAATGTGTATATATATGTGTGTCTGTGAGTGTATGTGTGTTGATTTTCACAAAGAGTTTTATATGAACTGTATTATTGATAAATGATTGATTATTGATAAACACCCTGAAACCCCCTCTCACGGTAGATAGCTGTTTTGTGTGGAACCTTCGAGTAACTGTAAAATTATTCACAGTCGTGATGAATTAGTCACTTTTCTGCGCTGAATCAGGGTCTAGGTGAGTAGAGATGTTTGCCTGAAGTCTTGCTCAATGTTTTTTGATATGCTGTGTGTTGTTTGTGGTGTTTGCTGGTGACACTGAAATTAATCGCTAACCAAAGTGACTCATAACTGCTGAGAAACTCCACCCTCCGCTTTTCCAGCCCCCCATGCCACTGAAACTTCACATGCAGCCCCCTCTCTGAACACTACCAAACCACAACAGACCACGCTGATGGCTTTGTAGCAGAACTGCAAAGAAAGATTTAATATGAAAGTAAATGAAAAGCAAATATTTGTTTTTACATCTTCATACCCACTATTTAGCGGAAGAACAATAATTTGATATGTCGACACTGGATACATTTTACCTGTAATGCAATTTGAATTGTATAAGTTTTATTCTACAACATATATAAATAAAATAAATTCAGACAAATAATAGTCAACTAAAGTGTCACATGACTATTGTAATGCCTTTATTGCCTTTTAAATGTTCGAGCAAAATGGAAGCATCACAGTGTAGATAACGCTCACAGTGAGGGTCTTGGCTCAGTATAGGTGAATGAATGTTCTCTCAACGGAGATGAATTAAGTAAGCGGATGTGTTTATCTAGTTGAATCATCTAAATAATCAAGATTTCTTGCTGGTAGCCTGAACACACATCTGTGTTTAAACCTGTCCATAGCTTTCAAAGGGAGACTATCAGACTTACTGCTCATTTTTTACCCCAGTGTCAAACATTAATGTGTTGTGATGCACATGGGTGCATCTCTGAGAACACTCTCAAATCAATTTTTATATTAACATTTCACAAATTAAACTGTAGAAGAAAAATTACTTATTTTCTTGATGTGTTACTTGCCCTTACAATGACATAAAAAAGGTCTAATAATTTGACTAGCAGCTGATTCTGTTGATTGAAGTCGATTCAATGAGAAAATTCTGAAAATAGTCATTATGATGTTCTAGATGTACTAAATGTACTAGTTCAGATTTCTTTACGGTGCTCTACAGGCATCTGTCTGCTTTGAAAACTCATTTCAGGCCAAAAGCTCATCTCAGTGAAACAATAGCTGAGGGATCAGCCAGCACATGAATAAGCCTTTCATGTAACAACTTTATGTGAGGGAGCTTTTAGTGGTTTCATTAGGCCGAAATCTCGAAAAATGCAGCAAACTCCACTTTAAATCGTGAGTATTTTGTCTGAAATGCCTTTGGTTGACAAATGCTTTTATTTGTATAATTAATAAAGACTTTTTATTATTGCTCAGCATCGTCAGGTACCCATCTTTCTGATTTCACAGATGATAAGGGATACACTCAGGACAGTGTTCCAGTTCTTTGCTGGACACACATACCAGGGCAGTACTAAAGCTAATCCCCAGGTCTCTGGAACATGGTTAACCCACACAGAACAAGGAAACTCTTGCCAGATGGAGAATGAACCCACAAGTCAGTGAAAGGTGAATGTGCTAACCACTACACCACCATGTTGCCTTAAACTGCTTCTACAGATTACATTTCAGAGCCGCTTTCTTTTTCAGGACAGGAAAAAAATATTTTCTCTTTCTAGTAAGCTAACACTACAAAAATATAAGATTAACAATGACACTCTAATGAGTTATTATTATTATTATTATCATAAAATGAATGTGCTAAAATATGCGAATAATAATAATAATATTTTGGTATTTGGTAGAAGTTATTTGTCATCATATAATCTTTAAAGAATTTCTTGGAACATCTTGAAATTACCTACTTCATTTGTAAGATGTCACAAAAAAAATATGACATTAAACAAAAATTGTGGTGAAAAGCCAATAAAAAAAGTTTTTCTGAAAATGGGGGTCCTCTGTGTACCATAGTCTGGGCATTGAAAGATGACAGGGGCCATCTTTCTTCTTTATAACTCCTTTATGGAGGAACTATTGGGGCTGAAACAACCCATTCATTTCACAGATACACCAAACAATGGGTCTAGGCTTCAGGAGGACTCTGAAGCAGTGTAATGAGACTTATATATCATCTGACTGATTATGGCAGGAATGGAAGAACTGATGTGTTAACACTGTCTTTGACCTGGTGCTTGTGGGTAAGGAAGGATGTAAAAGACAAATTAGCAAAATAAACTGAAAAACTGTAAGGAAAACAAAAGAATTTGTTTTGAATGTATATCATCTCTATAGACTTCAATTGTGAACAGAAATCTGTGGATGCTTGTTTGGTCCATGCTTGGTCTTGGCAGCGGACAAGATTTGGAGCATTTTTTGCATAGAGATTATTCACCTTACAATGATCACAATCTTTAACAGACATGTTTCAGTCAGACACAGTCCTTGATTGGTTTTAGTTCAGTCAGACACATAGATTGGGCCTGGGGATGCGGTGGAGGCTATGGTGCCTTTGTGCAAGGCTGCTTTGGGGTTCTTTAGCCTCAGTTTATGAGGCAGAGCAGCACCGACATCGGCTGGCACCTGCTGCTCACCCTCCTCGTCTGACGTGGGCCTCTGACCTCTGGGCTTCAACACTGGAAGTTCAGTTGGGGGAACCACAGGGGCCAAGAACATGGAGGTGTTTGTAGGGGGAAGGAGACCAGGGACGTCTAGAAGGTAAGGATATGCCCTGCTGATGGGCAGAGAATGTGTGGGCAGGAAGTTTGAGCCAGGGTGAGGAGCTACAGCCACAGGCCCCCGTTGGTATCCAGGCATTTGGGAAGGCTCTTGATTCCTTCTGTCCCAGTAGAGCTCTCTGTCTTGTAAGGCGTTGGGGTTTGGTGGGAGGTATGAATGCATCTGAAGAAAGCTCCTCTGGTGGCCAGTGTAAGGAGGGCTGGAGGTGAGGAGGCCACAGCGAAGCTTCAGAGTCAGGACCTCAGCCCGAAGAGCAGCATTTTCCTCGCTTAGCGCCACAAGACGTGTCTCCAGCATGTAGTCATTTGCTCGCCGTTTCTCACGCGAGCGCTTGGCTGCCTCATTGTTCTTGCGGCGTTTCTCCCAGTAGGAGGCATCCTTTTTCTCTTCTGGGGTGAATTCTCGTTTGCGGCGCAGTCCTATGCCTCTGAGAGATGACTCTTCAGATTCATGCTCTTCTTCCTGCCCCCTAAGCTGTAAGAACTGCATCCTGGCCAGTAACTACAGCGTCAAAAATGCCTCTTCCTCTGCTTTAGAGTGTGGTGGTGGGAGCTACTTTCCTTGAGATAACTCTTCACTAACCTTCACAGCACCTGTAATAAAAGGGCACATAAGAAAACAGTTTCTTATTTTGACTGGTGTAAGTTATCTTGTAGGGGAATCTGTGACAATACACAGATTAAAACATCAAATTTAATTGCATACAGAGCGATCACCTACGGCGATAGTGGCATATCTACCCTAAACGTCTCATTCGTTGCCTTTGCTGACCACAGTTACATGAGCTCTACAGTTTCATAAACTCTGTGTATAATTACATTCCTGTAATGACCTGTATGAGCAACAGAGGCGTAATGAAGGGGGAAAATTCCCCTTGTGGTTGCGACAACGTGTATGAGAACTCATCTGAATGCCTCACAGCTTCTGTGTGTGTGTCTATGCTACCAAAGTAAATATCACTACAACTGCTGGGTTGTAAAGTATGATGTAATCAATTATATAAAAAAAGCATACAGCAATTGCAAGGTACATTTTTAGTATAAGGCGACAGGAACTACACAGAAGTAAAGTGTGCTTGATTACTGACATGGTGGAAATGTTGCTTTTGAATTCACAGATGTAAGCCCACTCAGTTGTAAAAATGGCTGTGCTTCCAACCTAGCCTAATAAAGACCTAATAAATTATTACACACAGTGCCACCAGCAAGTATTCACACTCCTTCACTTCTTCCACATTTTGTTATATTGCAGTATGACAAGTGCAGCCAATCTGGAAATGAAAGAAGTTTGGAGCTACCAGGACCCTCCCTAGATCTGCTCGTCTGACCGAACTGACTAATCAGGGAGGAAGGACCTTGGTCAGAGAAGTGACCAAGAAACCAATAGCCACTATGGTGCAGCTCCAGGTATCCCTTATGGAGAAAGGAGAACCATCCAGAAGGATGGTAGAGTGGCCAGACTGAATCTCACTAAAAGGCATATGGAAGCCCATCTGGAGTTTGCCAAAAAGCACATTAAGGATTCACAGACTGTAAAAAGCAAAATCCTCTGGTCTGCTTAAACTAAGATAGGACTTTTTGGCCTGAAATCCAAGGGTCATGTTTGGAGAAAAACAAGCGCTGCTCCTGACCTGGCTAACATCATCCCTAATGTGAAGCATGGTGGTGGCAGCATCGTGCTGTGGGGATGTTTTTCTGCGGCAGGAACTGTGCGACTAGTCCACACAAATATAGACCGATTCTTCAAGAAAATCCAGAGTACTTTTGAAATCAGACAAGGGTGATGATTCATAGCCAAGATAACAAGGGAGTGGCTTCAGGAGCAGTCTGTGAATTTCCTTGAGGGGCCCAGCTGGACTTGAATCCAACAGAAAATATCTGGAAAGACCTAGAAATAGCTGTCTACTGGCACTGCCCATCCAATCTGACTGGGCTTGAAAGGATCTGGATGGAGGGATGGGAGAAAATGCCCAAAAACAGGTGTGCCAAACTTGTAGAGGGATACCCAAGAAGATTTGAGGCTGTGAAAAGCCATGGGTGCTTTTAACAATAAAAAATTGTGCATCTTTCAAAAAGTTATATATGCCTTGTCATTTATGGGGTACTGTGTGTAGATCTTTGAGGGAGTACTATGCTCAAATCTATTTTAGAATAAGTCTTCTGTAACAAAATGTAACAAAATGCGGAAGAAGTGAAGTGGTGTGAATATTTTCTGGTGGCACTATGCAGACATGCAGCACATGTTGTCTCAGGCAGACACTGTAGGCACACTGAGGTCTTGGTGGCCCCCACTGCAGTGTAGGCGCACAGACAGGGCAGACTGAATCATAGAGAGAGGGACGGAACAGAGGAAGGCACAGAATAAATAAATACACAGATAAGCTGAATTTGCTAGGTTGACTTCCTTCCCTTGTGAAATCATTGGCACATTCAAGCCTTGCGCTAATTTGGAACTTAAAGCTATACTTTGCTTTCCTTTATCACTGCATCAGTGGTGAACCATGACTAATAGACCAAGGCTGTAAATGTCCAATGTTCTCAAAAAGAAGGTGCTAATCAAACTGGTGCATATAATACATTTTGGCCATTCTAGACTAAATACAAGCATTTTAATCTTGTGAAAGTAATTGATTATATATTTTGTGATGTGAGAAAGCTTCCTCTGAGTCATGTAACGCACCACTGCCACTTTGAACTTCTGCTCACACTACACCATTAGACAGGTCTATGCTCATGCAGGACAACAATCCTGTTACATAAGCTATGAGACACCCATGCTGGCAGTCAGTGATGAAAGAACTAGGCCAGTTGTGCTCTTTTGGATACCTGGTAACACATGGCTCTGGGACTTGGGACCTCCTGATGACAGAGCCAATACTTAGATAGTTGTACCACCTGGGTGCCTCCATATTTTTATTTTAAACTTTTAAACATATATGTTTTAGCCTTTACAGCATTGTTTTATAGCAACTGTTTCAGTAGCCAGTCACAGCAGACAATAACTGTCACTATTTTCCATTTCTTGTAACTGACAAAAGGCTAATGATGAGAATACCACTAATATTCCATTAAATAATGTTAGATCTAATCTAACATGAAGCCTCCGTTCCAGCTCCTGAATGGCTAAACAATGGGAGGGCTCACTTTGCTGCATGGGGAAAAACTTTAACAATTAAATCACTATTAAATACAATTGAACAAAAATGACTTACATAAGGTTTCTGGTTTGTTGAAAGTAAGGCCTGAGAGCTCCACCCTGAACGGTAGAAACAGCCAAACATCAGTTTGATCACTTTATCCATATAGGTACCAGATAAGGCAATAATATCATTATTCAATGTATATATAATCACTTCAGAACAAGGCTTATGGAAACCATTTGATCATGGAACCAATTAGAGCCTGTCTGAGACTTCTTCATATCATCCCACACAGCAAACACCCGCCTCTGTGCCTCCACCTCCGTATTTTGATCTCTGACTTTTGACCTTGTCCACTATCTTAACTTGTTGAGTGTCTCTGCTGCTGCTGGCTAACCACTTCCTCCACACCTCCATCCTCCATCCCCCCAACCCGCACTAGCTTTCATCTATTAAACTCTCTGCACAGGCGAGAGATCGGGTCTGGTAGGCTGAAGTGATGAAGCTTTGCGTGAGGGTTCACCACAGGACAAATAAAACAGACTTTCAGGCCAAGCAGACAGCCACTGAGGCCACTTTGCATGTTCACTTGATTGAATGTGACATTGTTCAGGTAGGGATGGGTATGTAGATGTGCAAAACCACAAATATAGGCAAGCGGCATGCAGCATACACCTTATGGAAGCCCCCCGAGAGGCACATCTATCTATCAGCCAACACCATCAGCTAGCAAACTAGAAGTGTTAATTGATTTACCAGATAAGATCTTGAGCAAGAAAGCAAGTGAGGATTTCAGAACGCTTCTGAAAGTTTCAAACGCCTTTGTTAAAAGCATTCACAGAGCACACAAATGGTGTCATATAGGTAACCTGTCACTGACTACATACTGTACAGGAGTGGAAAACCCACATGGCCTGCTAGGCCTGCTAAAAATTTCTGGTACGTGAAAAAAAGCATCAATATTTTCAGTCATTGTGCTTTTAGTATTATAATTCTGCAGTTATGGCCATAAATGTAATTTCATTTTTAGTTTTCTAAGGGAGCGTGAAACTGTCCAGGTAGAATTCCTTTTCTGTATAATGGTCAAATTAGCTCTTCCATTACACCAGGCAACAAAAATTTGTTTCATTACATTTTGTAGTGTTTCTTATACAATCTTGGCATGCTGATTTCGGTGGTAATGTTTATTTTCATGTAGCTTCAAGGCAGTTCTAGACCAAAAAAGGACTTAAAAAGGCATATAACTTTATTTCTAATCAGTCAATTATTACAATAAATGGATCAATTTAATGCCAAACTCTTTCACATTAATAACTGGGTGCAAAATGAAACAGTCAAAAAGTGTCCTGATACCTGCATTATTGAGGATGTCTGGGTTAAGACATGACTTTATCATGTAGCTTCAAGGCAGTGGCGATTCTAGATCAAAATTACCAGGGGGTGGGTCCGAGGTGGGGCCAGTGTGTTTTTAGAGGGGCACAAATGACAAAACAGGTCAAGATTTTATTTGATATACTTTATTTATATTTAACTTTTCATTTATTTTCATTACATCTTTTTAAATCACACTGTCATCATTGCACTGCTGGTCGCGCTGCTGGTGTTCAGGTTACAGATAACAGTGCGCGTGTGAAGCGCTTTAAGCAGTCTGTCTAGAACACACATAGCGTTAGTTCCGTTCTTCGAGCCAGCGCATGTCGAAGTAAGAAATTAATATTTAAATCATTGGCTGTTCAGTGCAGGGGCCATACCAGGGGCCCTGGCCCAGGCTGGCCCCAGTCTAGAACTGTGAATGCTTCAAGGGTTTAGTTAAAAACGTCATTTTTAGAAAAAACTAAACTTGGCAGCTCGGCTGACGATCTTTTGTTATACTTATAACTTGTTGCATATTAATATTTTGTTTGTTTGTTGAACATGTAGATAATATCTGAGTTGCCAACTCTCAGGCATTGAGCGTGAGACACACTCATCAGAGAGGCTAATATGAAAATAATAGTAGTATTACAACAACCTTATAATTAAATGTATACATTGAATTTAGTTTAACTCTACAACCATTGAAGGTAGGAAAAAATGATGTGATTTTCTGAATCATTCTTGTCACCACATATGTTTCGCTGTGAATACAGAGTGATTCCACAAGTATACTGAAGAATCCCAACTAGCAACGTCTACATTATTCCCTTTATGCCATGGATGAACATATATAAGGTATAAGAGATAATTTACCAGTTGTGCTTTTATTGTGGGTGGGACTAAATTTTTGAATAAGTTCTTACTCTGCCTCTTGCTGTGAACGTCCCAGGTTCCAGTCATTCACTGCGTATTGCTCATAAGAAGTTGAAATCAGTGGTGGCAGAATCACTGTAAAACTGTAACAAACAAAGGTAAGATGTATCTTAATGTATGTTATAAGCTTATAATCAAATAGCTTTTAATCTAAAATGGTCAAAATATTACGGTACACTAGCATTAGCTTTTAGAGGTGTGAGCGGAAGTAGGCATTATGGTACAGGTGGGTTGTAACATAAATGAAGTAGTTCGTCAAATACACTTTATTGTGAATAATTATTTATCTGATTTGGTGAAAAATATAATTTGCACAGATTTACACTCATCACACACTCTAGGTGTAATTGATCAGCTAATACATGTTGGGTCCAGATTTTGCACCTTTGGTTTAGAATTACAGCTGCAAGATTAACATTGTTATCAGCATCTCCGGAACATATCTCAACCCGTTCAAACCACACTCAGCTTTTCAGGTTTTTTTTTTGACAGTCTGAATTCACAGACCACCTCAGGAATGAGAATGCTGGACTAGAATCAGTTTTTGTAACAGTTACAAACATACACATGGAAGAATCTGATCCAAGGTACATCAAATGTACTGTTTTCCTTGGAGGGTTGGAAGTAAATGCTGCTGGTTTCTGTGTTTTTTGGGTGGAGTATGATTTTCTTTAAAGTTAAAACTATCACCAATGACCGATTATTGACATCAATATTTTACAAATATATTTTATAAAGCCCCAATCTGGAACCATAGAAAAACATCCCTTCTTTATGTCAGAATAATAAATACTGTCAAAACCACTACTGATATTTCAGTTTTACTGCATTTTCCAAGCTGCTTAAGAGATCATAAGTCCATTGCCGGGCAGATACATAGATAAATATTGTACAGTACTGTGTCTGACAAAAGTCTTCTCACTTAATCAAGTGGTAGGACAAATAAAAACTTGACTTGTGGTTAATCAGTTGGAATCAGAAATGGTTTAAAAGAAAAGGAAAGCCCTCTAGATTATGTTTATTTATACCAAAATAAAAGTTTTGCATCATTCATTGTATTGTATCATTTAATTAGGACAGAAAGGTCTTGCCTGGACAAAAGTCTTTTCATATACAAAAATAATGTAGAAATTATACATATACTTTATTGAGAATACAGAAACATGCTACAATAACATCAGAACATAAAGTCATGGTGCCTTGGGAAAAAGAATTAATAATGTGTATGACCTCCATGAGCTTGGAGGACCACATCTGTATGTCTTGGCAATGACTGAAATAACTTGTTGGTGAAGTCTGGTAAAGAAAGCAGTCTTGCAGGACTCCCAGAGTTCGTTGAGATTCCTTGGTTTCATCTTCCAAGCCACCTCCTCCATCTTACCCCAGACCTGCTCAATAATGCAGGTGTTATGAATGCCCTTGGCATTAAATTGATCCATTTATTGTAACAATTGATTGATTAAAAATAAAGTTATATGCCTTTTTAAGTTACTATGTCCTTATGTGACAAGACGGTTGTCAATGACTAGTACCTTTATTAGATAGAAATGTCGCAAATGCTGCAAATACTGCCGGAGACCTGTTGGAACCCGCATGGACCCAAGATTCACGCTGAAAACAGTCAAGTTTGGTGAAAAAATCATGGTTTGGGGTTACATCTTGTTACATAAGGACATAGTAACTTAAAAAGGCATATAACTTTATTTCTAATCAACCAATTGTTAAAATAAATGGATCAATTTAAAACCAAGGGGTTATAATTTCACATAAATAACTGGGATGCAAAATTGAACAGTCAAAACCTGTCCTGATACCTGCATTATTGAGCATGTCTGGGCATGTATGTTCTGATGTTATTGTAGCATGTTTGTTTATTCTAAATAAAGTATAATGTATAATGTATAATACATATACTTTTGTATATATTTTGTATATGACAAGACTTTTATGCAGGCAAAATTTGAACATTCTGTCCTAATGAAATGATACAACTCAATGAATGATGCAAAACTAATAAGCATAATTTAGAGGGCTTTGCCTTTCTTATAAACCATTTCTGATTCCAACCTATGAACTACAAGTCAAGATGCCATTTGTTGTTCCTACAACTTGGTTAAGTGACAAGAATT
>JBBIGB010000037.1:9925251-9944023 GCA_037577075.1 Alestopetersius hilgendorfi
ATGCTATTTAAACAGACAACAGATTTTTCATGAATGTATGCATATAATGTTTAATTATTCCATTGAATGTGAAATTCAGGTAAGAAAATATACACAAAAATTGGGCAAGGAACTAGAAGCAAATTAGAACTGAAACCGGTCATAAAAAACTAAGATCAATGCATCCTCACACAGATAATGATAAAGAAGCTTTTTGATTGGATTTCCTGTACTGGAATGGTCTGTAGGCGTGCATGTATGTGCGTGGATGTTTGTGTTTGTGTGGTCCTACTTAATAGGACATCCTTAACCTGTAATAAGTGCTATAGGCTGTTGAAATATGATGGTGAGTGAATTTAGCCCATTCTTCTCTAACTAGAAGCTTCCATAAGAATATTTTCTTAAAATGTTGAATATGATGCATGTGAAAAATATCAAAGTATCGCTTGTTATCCAGGCATTTTTAGGGGGACTTTTGCTGGACTACTACTACCTTAAAAGTACTTAAGTCATGCATTTCTGATGCTTCACTGTGCCCAGGTTTGAGCTGATCCATGTGGTGCACTGCCTAATGATCGGCTGGGACATTGAGATGTACTGGGAGGAGACGGACAAGCCCGCTCAGGCACGCACCACCTCTCTTAATGAGGAGCTCGGGCAGGTGGGCCATCTGCTGAGCGATAAGACGGGCACACTCACTCAGAATCGCCTGCTCTTCCGCCAGTGCTGCATCGCTGGAAACATATATGGTCAGCCTGTTTGGCCTGCAGTTCTCCATTTTTTAAACCAGGGACCATTTCCATTCAACCTTTGTGCTCTGGAAGCTCCAAACATTACAGATGTACAGATATACAACATGTACAGATATGTATATACCTGTTTACATTACTCTCTGGGGAGGTCATCTAGTTAGATGTTAGGGCTGGACATTATGATGATTTTTTTTTATCATTATTGTGCTAAACATTTTGGAGCATACTGTGAATATTGTCAATACTGGCCAACTGCATGTATCCATCATAAGCTAATTCATTTTGAATGTGATTCATTGTTATAAATGACCATATTTTTGTTTTGTTCAGGGGATATGTCGGCAAACTCAAAGGTGAGGCCAACATTTTGTTACTGATGGTCAGTTGACCATTTTTGCAACATTAGCCTTATGCAGAGTCACCTCTTTACTCTGCAGCCGCTGGACCTGAGCTGGAACCGGTTCTCGTGTGGTGGCCTGCGCTTCTCTGACCAGCGGCTGGTGGACCTACTGCGGGAGCGGTCCTGCCCTGACACCCGAGACTTCTGCACTGCACTAGCACTGTGCCACACGGTCATGAGCGAGTGGAAAGATGGTGAGTGGCCTCTGGTCACTGTTTGAAATAGAGAAAAAAGTGGGTGCTTATGAGGCATGTTAAAAACATGAATTAGGATTACAGCATCACTGGATGTGTTTTTTTTAACTCTAAGAACATTTTCAGGGTAAATACAGTGCTGTCAAATGATATTATGCTATTATTTTATATTTACCATATTAGATGTAATTATTTATCATTACTTTTTATATTATAATTAAATAATTAGTTGTATGGGGTATTCACTCATACAGTGTTGCTTTTTGCCCAATTATTCAATAATAATAAACAGTTTTGAAGTTATAAAAATGTACTCTAATGTGTTTAAAAAGCTTTTTGTTATGGTGTAGGCCAGTGAAAGCTAACTGCATGAACAAAGTGCTGGGGCAACAAATCTATTCAGATGTCAGATAAAGGAGCAGTCTGTGTAAAATTGGAAATAGTAGAGGTGTGTTTTGTCCAGGACTGCCAAGGTACCAGGCAGCGTCTCCAGATGAGGAGGCTCTAGTGTGTGCGGCTCGAGAGCTGGGCTGGGTGTTCCTCTCCCGCACACGCGACTCTCTGACGACCAGTGAGATGGGATTCACGCGCCACTACCACCTGCTGGCTCTGCTGGACTTCAGCAGCAAGAGGAGGCGCATGTCTGTACTGGGTGAGAGAGACCCTTCCATTCGTTCTCCTGAACTTTATAACAAACCAGAACGATGTATTATACATCATAAGTTTGGTGAAATATTGTTAATTTTCTAAGTGAAAATAACTCAGTAGAGAATGCACTTCTGATGATATTAACGCACAATTAATTTAATAATGTTAAACTGCTGAATTTAACGTTGTTAGGAAAAATTTAAACAATGAAATGTGGCTTGTGTAAAGGTAATATTTTTCTGAAATAATCAGAATAATCATTGTGCATCAAAATGTGTGTAAAAGTCCAAGTCTAATTGTGCAATTTAAATGGTCGTGTTCAAAGGTTCGCACAGGTTTGCATAATGATATAATAATTCACGAGTAATAAAATGTATGGATTGCTAATAAGATGTTAATAGTTTGTGTATTCATTTTTTTATTACAATGATTCATACCAAAACAGTAAAATCTAGATAAAAAATTTTTTTTATGATACATTAAAGTCATTACTGTTCCCAGCTGTAATCAGATAAAATTGTTTCTGGCTCAGAGATTTACACCCCAATTATCCTGAAAAAAAAAATTGTTTCTGTAAACATTGCCGTAAGAATTGACCAAGATCAAAATTGCATTCAATAGTTCTACAATATTTTATTTTCCTTTTGATCTGTATTTTGTTTATACATTTAAAAACAGAAATAGCCTGAACTGATGTTAATGAAACAGACAACAGATTTTGTATATAATGTAATTTGTATTGCAGGAAAAGAAAGTGTTGGAATTGTGCTCATGTGTTACATGTATTCATTTAGAATATGTGAGCTTCAGGTAAGAAAAGGTTCATAAAATGGGGTCAGAAAAAAATGTATTCAGAATTGGAGTTAGTCATAAAAAATCATGATCAATGCATCCACGGATCATTAAACAGAAGCTGTTTGATTGGATTTCTTAAACTGCAATGGTCTCTCTCTTTCTCTCTTTCTCTTTCTGTGTGTGTGTGTGTGTGTGTGTTTGTGTGTGTGTGTGTGTGTGTGTGTGTGTGTGGGTAGTGAGAACTGCAGAGGGAGAATTGAAGCTGTACTGTAAAGGTGCAGACGTTGTGATTCTGGAGCGAATGAGAAAGAACAGTCCACATCAGGAGAGCACAGAGCAGGCCCTGGAGGTCAGCTCACATTCCACACCCATCTTTGTGTGTGTCAAGAACATTTCAGAAATTATGCATAACATTGCTTTACCACTTCCCAGTACTAAATGAGATTAGCTTACTAAATGAGGTTGTTTCTGTGTGTGTTTGTGTGTGCATGTTTGTGTGTGCATGTTTGTATGTGTGTGTGTGTGTGTGTGTGTGTGTGTGTGTGTGTGTGTGTGTGTGTGTGGAGGGGAAACAGATCTTTGCTCAGAGTTGCCTGAGGACTCTGTGTGTGGCTGTTCGATATGTGACTGAAAGTCAATGGACAGAGTGGAGCCACGCCCTCAGTCAGGCTACCATGGCAACCAGTCACCGAGAGACCATCCTGGAAGATCTGTATGAACTCATGGAAAAGGATCTAACGGTACAGAAATGGCGGTTATGCTCCTGTGAGCTTGTAGACATTTGTTTAACATTTATCGATTCTTGCTGGTCTTCCTGGTCACCCTGTCCTCATTTTTTAAGTGTCCCTGCTCTAACATTTCAACTAGTTTTAAAGTATCTGACTAATTTGATTGTGTGTTAGAGCTGGTTAAACAATAGTATGTGCAGGCTATGTGTAACTGGAATAAAATAGTATTTACATACAGAGAAGACGTGCTCTGCTTTGGTCATGGAGGGCCTCTGTCCAGCACAGTTTAGTGATTTCCTTCCTCTAACACACTTTCAGGATCACCCGTAGCTCTGAAATGTGAAGTGTAGGTCCACAGGAATAGATTAAGGGATTAATGAGAACGATGTTTTTAAGATACTTGGCGTGACAGCCATTGAAGATCGTCTGCAGGAAGGTGTCCCAGAGACCATCTCTAGCCTACGGCGGGCAGGAGTAAAGGTGTGGGTGCTGACTGGAGATAAAACAGGTACTGTGCTTCCAGCTCTGGTGCTCAACCACACCCTAGCTTTATATGTGATGGGCCAAAGCCTGACTCTTCCCTTTCTCTCCAAATGGATAGAAACCGCCGTGAATGTGGGTTATGCCTGTAAACTGATGGATGCTGATACGAGATTGCTCCAAGGCAATGAACTGAGGTCAAATCTCACTCTACACATGTTTGGATTCATAAACAAACACAACTTTACTCAACATTTTATTACTATTATTCTTATTCTTACTCGTATTCTTGTTGTTTTTGTTGATTGTTATTGTTTTTATTGCTATTGTATTTATACATATTATTATCATTACTTCTATTGTACTACTGTGTATAAAATGCATTATTAATATCATGGTTCGAATTATGGGGGGTACTGGGGGGTACTGTACCCCCCAATCAAGACCCAGACCGCCCCGCCAAAGAGACCAATGCAGGCGGGGTATTTTTAACTTTTTTTTGTTGTTAAAAAAGGCAGTACCCCCCAAATATGGTGGGCCAGTTCACACTCTTATTATTATTATTATTATTATTATTATTATTATTATTATTATTATTATTATTATTTTTATTATTATTATTATTATTATCCAGTGTGGCTGTGCACTAAATGGTTAATGTCACATTCAGACAACTTCTCCAGTCTCCCACTCCAGAACGTTGCTTGCAGGAGGATAAAGACTCCCTTGTGTGGAGCACAGATAAAGTATCACAGAGGAGTAAAGCTGCCATCGTTGTTGATGGATTTGAGCTTGTGAGTATTTGATTTTCTTAAGAAGGCCTGCATAAGAAAATCTTTACTGGACTGTTTTTTTTTAGCTCCTTATGTAAGGAAACACAAGGTCCAGCCTGTGCTTAACCGAGTCCCCATTAAAAAGGATCAATGGTTTAGGAGCATAAGTAAACACCCTCTGGACTGTGGAATCGGTGCTCAGTCATGTGGATAGCTTGAAATTGATTGTGTCTGATATTACATCATGCCCAGAATAAACTCTGTTACCTCTTTTATTGTCCTTACAACAATGTTTTTACAGGCGGAAGTGACCAAGACACCTGAAATGGGTGCCAGGTTTGTGTCTCTGGCCAACGAGTGCCAGTCAGTGCTGTGCTGCCGGGTTACTCCAGGACAGAAGGCAGAGGTGGTAGAGCTGGTCAAGAAGTATTCCTCCTCCATCACCATGGCGATAGGAGACGGTGCCAATGATGTGAATATGATTAAGAGTAAGAGTCACATGTAACAAAACTCAACACTAAAGTACCTTGTATCTTCATCTTTCACGATTGATTATTTATTAGAAATTAGAATGGTACATAAAAAATGTTTCCCTCTTATATTAAGTAAATTATCAGAAGCTACAAGATTTTCTTACAATGCCAGTGATTTCCTAGTTGTCTTTTATGTCTTGAAATAAACAACACAGAGTTTTGCAAATTTGAAATATTATGGCAGGATCCTGCACTATTTATGGGGCTCAATACCAAATTCAGCAACTTAGCGTTAATGACCATTTTGGCTTTTGTACAAAAACATCTGATTTTTTACATTATACTTTTATTGAAGTACGTTTGGATGACTCTCGATTTGATAGAATTATTACAGGCTTTTGTGCATTTATATGAAATCTGTAAACTTGAATACTGAGAAATTCAGAAATGTGTCAATATTTCAAATCTTTTGCTTTTCACTGAAATTGTTGTGCTGAAAGTGAAAAAAATGTTTTGCATTAGAAAGGAATATAAAATAGAAAACTTTCAGTATTGTTCCCAGACATTTGCAACCAACTGTGGACAGTATATAAAACCGAATAGTGACCCAGATCTTGAACAGTGTTCCATTTCTTCTCTCTCTCACCTTTCCCCGCAAACCCTTTTCTTTCTCTTCTTTTTTCCAAAGCTGCACATATAGGTGTGGGCTTGTGTGGTGTGGAAGGTGGTCAGGCAGTACAGAATGCAGACTTTGCCCTGGCCCAGTTTAGCTTCCTGCGCAGGCTGCTTCTGGTCCACGGCCGCTGGTCTTACCGCCGCATCTGCATCTTTCTGCGTTATTTCCTCTACAAAACCACCTGCTTTGCTCTTGTACACATCTGGTACAGTTTGTACAATGGCTTCAGTGCACAGGTAAAGTGACAGCTTCCTCAGAGCTGCTTGTAACTGGTAGATTCACATTTATGCTGAACTCAAGAGTTTCACTCTTAAAAGTAAAGGTTCCATGATGGTGTGTGCACACATTTTTCCACTCGATAAATGCTTCTTTAAAGGGCTCTTAGCGTGAGAAACAAAACTGAATAGAAATAATCCAGTTGTACAACGTAAATGTTGTTAAAGGTTAAAATAAAGGTGCTTTGGGATCATAATTTCACTCCCCAGTTCAGCCTGTAGCAGTCTAGCCCTGGCCATTCTCACTGAAGTTTTAAATAGTGTTTCAGCTTGGACTGCTTCTGCATGAGGCACAAACAGCTGGCCAATCTGAACCTAGTTCATTTATATATATCAGTCATAAAAGCTTGGTAATAACAACACCCTGTTCAATTCAGAGGGATAAAGAATGGTTGGAAAATGAAACCCACACACATTATCAGAGGACCTGAAAATTATAGGCTAAGGACTCTTTTAAGAACCATCGGTTGAAAAATTTCCACCTTACTACAAAGAATTTTTGGTACCTTTATTTTAATAACAGTAATTTAAATATGTGTGGCTGTGGGTGTGTGTGTTTGGGTGTATATATATATGTATATAACTGTATATACATGTAAGCTCACATGCACACACCTGTCCTATTCAAACTGTGTTCTATGGATATGGATTATTTTTCGGTACCATTTTCCCCGACATTTTAAATTAAGCGAATACACACAAAGCTGTGTGTTAAAATGTACATAAGTGTGTTCTCTGTTTATGATGTGTATTTGTGCTTATATGTGTACTGCAAAACATGCCATATGACCAGGAGTGCCAAAACCTTTGTGTGCACTGTAGGACAAGAAGAGAAATATGAATTAGGGATGTAATTAAAAGACTAAAGGAAAACATATTGTATTTCTTATTGATCTTCGCTCAGCCTATGTATGAGAGCTGGTTCATCGCCCTCTACACCATCATGTATACGTCCCTGCCTGTTCAGTGTCTGGGCATTTTTGACCAGGTGAGCAAAAGAGCTTATCAGACAAAAGAGCTTATCAGATGAGAAATTTTCAGCAGGTATTTTTACACTGGCTTACATGAAAATGTGGCCCGGGACAGGACATGAGCGCAGAGAGCTCTCTTCACTGGCCAGAGGTCTATTCAGTTGGACAGAAACAGGAGATTTTCAACCCTCGAATTCTGTGTGCTACGCTGCTCTATTCCATCTACACCTCCATCATCCTCTTCTTCATCCCCATGGGAGTCCTCCAGGACACAGACGTGGACTATCAGACGTTAGCTGTTACTGTGGAAATGTCAGTTGTGTTCACAGCTACTCTTGAGGTACCTTCACTTACGGCCCTGTTTAGTTAAAAATTGCATTTTTTTACTGGGAATTTAAATGGTGGCATATAGATAGTAAGCCAGTATTGCAGAGAGTTTATCCCTTATTGCATGGACACCAGAAACAGTTTTAATGTGGTGGGTGCAAGTCACCCCTCTATTATGGTTCCGGTGCCAATGCCTTGTTTCCTTCTTCCTCCTACTTCCAATCTTCCTACTTTGTGTCTCCTAGCTCATTTTACAGACCAAGTTCTGGACCAAGTACAATGTTGCTGCAGTGCTGCTGAGCTTGGTGTTGTTCTTTGTGTCCACTGTGATTCTTCATGGCCCTCGTCTGTTCATGGCTTTCCCTCGTGACTACATCTTCTGTGGTATCCTCTTCATTTCCTTGTCCATAAGATCAGAATTCCATTTGTTTTCTAGGTGGATCCGATTGTGTCCAGGTGTAAAAAAAACCATGATGGTCTGGTGTGTGTTTGTGTTGTCAGGAGCATCGTTAAATGCCTTTGTTAGCCCTGTGGTTTGGCTGGCTGTGTTTCTGACCACCTGTACTGCAATCCTCCCCTCAATTACAGTGCGAACCCTAAATGTGGTGCTGGCACATCCCAGCAAACACAGAGTGAGAACCCATTTCATCATATATGATATGATGTACATTTTTAATACATGAACACTTTTGATATTACTAGTCTGCATGGAAAATAGCCACCAATAAGTGTGTTAGGTGTTTTATATAGTGTGTTAGGTGTTTTATATATTAGGAATAGATCTTCTTGGAGTAATTAGGCTTTCTGGACATTCATTTCTTAAGAACTTCATGCTTGGTGATATACATGTTTCTCACCCATTGTAGAACCATTATTCTAGATCTAATAGTGTTCACATTTTTTATATTTTCTTTGCTTCTTCATACTTTTTGAAAACCTAACTTATTTTGTTGATATTTTTGAAGTGATAATAAATTATCTTTAACGTCTACAGAAAAAACAGAGAGAGACTTGGCATTTTCCTGCCAATTTAGAGCACAATTTCAAATTAACATACTGCAAATTTGGTACAGGCTATCCATAATTGTGCATTAATATCAGGAAGGAGAGGGTAATCTGTACTGATCTGTACAATCGGCAAAACATTTGCCAAAACCTTTGTATATGATGTAACATTGAATTTCAGGTAAAACACTGATTCCACAGTTTTGAACAGATTTCAGACTTTTGAATGGCAGTGAATGTCTGTCACAGGTGAATGTTTTTTTTTTTTATTATTATTATTGTTCCTATGTGTCATTATTTTACTCTGTTTCAGGTTCACTCCTCAATGGAGCCAGTGGAACTTAAGTCATGGTTCAGGAGAGATGTTCCTCGCCGACGTTCATCTTACGCAATGTCCCAGGGAAAAGGCTTTGGAAGACTGATGACATTGGGGTCTGGGCTCCATTCTACAACTCGGGACGGCAGAGTAACAGCGTCCACTGTAAGGGCAGACTCTCCATGATTAGCACAAAGAGAAGCTACTGATAGTGTGAAGCACAATGAAAACACAACCTTCAGAGTGGTTTTACCTTGCATTGGACAAAATAGATTAATGGTCTTATAGATAATTCCAAGCTAAAAAGGATTGTCAATAAGGTTTTCAAATCCTGTTTGACTGCAGTGTGGTCTACTAGGAACAACTAATCTACATGGGAGACCTTAGTACTGCTTTTGGCATTATAGTCTAGTTTACAGGCTGTGACTGGTGGGGGCTAGAGTAAGCCTGAAGAAGCAGTCGCGCACCAGCAGTCTATCATAAGCACTCTGAACTCAAAATTCGCTCAGTCACTTAAGTTACATGCACTGCTTGAATTCCCTCATCCATGAGTTCTCAGGTTTGTAGGAGCATAGAGCTTCTTCTTATAGCAGACACTGACTGATTTCGGTTTAATTACTGAAACACCTGTTGAAATAACTCAAACTAGGGTTTAAAACCACTAAGAGGTTTGTATCTTTGACTACAATTCATTTTTCATATGTATGTTACAAATAAATAATTCAGACAAGCCTTTTGTACATTTCAGACAAAAATCTATTTCCTTAGTTTTTCACTATTTACATGAGTGAAGCTTCCACAAAAAATAAAACACAGCCTGTATAGCAACAGTTTTACAATTGATTTTATTCAGTCATTTACTTCAAAACACGCAATTTACCCATATTTCCTTTTTTATTCTGTAACAGTTATTACTCCAATTTTTCCTCTTTCTCAAGAGTCACCATTAGCTCTAAACAAAAAGTACCCTACATTCTCTCTGGCTCCCCCTGTAGGATGGGAGGTAGAAAGAGGCCCTCAAAAACATCTGCCTGAGGCCTACAGGTAAGAGTGTGTGAAAACACACGGCACACATTTGGCCTGTTATCACTGCAGAGCAGTCACAGTAATGTTGCAGTGCAATGATCAGTTTGTGGGATCTATTATATAATCTTTGGCTATGGAGAAATGCTCAAAGGTCCTATAGTGCCTTGACCCTGCTTTTGCTTTCAACCATGTCGTTACTGATTCTGGTCCAAAACTGACAGGATTTCAGGCTGAGCTTTGGGTCTGGGTGACTGGAGTGCAAGGACCGGAAACTGCCGTTGTGTGTGAACTTTAAAATTGTTGGGGGTCAGGATTTTTTTTGCATAGATCTCTGTGCAAAGCTAACCAGCCTCAGCAACTCTTTGGTAATTATTGTTGATATGGTGTCAGTAGCATGCCCTGTGATATTTTTTCACCAAATACTACTGGAATGTACACCTCTTAGGAAAGGTTCTTTAGTAGAATCATGGGAACAAAAAAAATTGCATGATTACATGGCACTTTAAAAACTTTTGAAAATGGGTTCTATGTAGCACCTAAAATGGTTCTGCTAATATTCTAACGTAAAGAACTGCTAATATTCTAACGTAGGGGTCTGGGCCAGAATCTTTACATTATTTGAAGGTACGGTTCCTCAAGCTTTTAAAAAGATTGTTCATGCTTGCGCATCTCAGTTACAAAAATAATTCTTTTAAGAACCACCCACCACTGGAAGGGTTTTCAGAGAGGCGACTCTTTTGTCATCACACCATAGAACCCTTTTTGGCACCATTTTTGAAAAAAAAAGTGAAAATCTCAATGAAATATTAAAGAATCTAGAGAATGCTTGAGATAAGTAAGTTCTCATACTTAGCCAAAAAGAGTACAACCTTGTGTTAAACAAGCTAGAGGAGATTTTGAGAGCCTCTTTCCTCCATTCCTCCCTTCCATTTCCTCCTCCTTCCGGCCTGTCCCCTCCATCTTCCTTCCTAGGTTTGAAACTGATTGTCTTCTACCATCACAAAAGACACTTAGTTCTTGATTGATTGACAGGTTACAGAAGAGGGAGACCACAGTGTGACTGGGGGCTCAGTCTACGATCAGGCCTTGAGAGACACAAACACGCTGCTTGTAGATGAAAGAGCATTTCTGGTTGGAGGGGTCCATTGCCAAGGACTGTCACTCGTGCTGCAGTTTTGCATGAATTGCTTTGCAACCCAAATCCAGAGAGTGCCAAATGTGAACAAGCACAGACCAGTGATTACAATTCAGAGGATGACGAGTCACACATACACAGGGATGATGCCGTCAACTAAGCTTAGCCCCCATGAGAAATTCATCGTACTCCACTGGAACAATTTCTACGTGTAAAAGAAAGGGGAGAGGGTTGCAACAATACATGCACACAACCAGTGGAAAATCAACAGTGACTCTAGAAACTCTAGAAAAATCTAGAAACAAAGACCCCTCCAACATCCAAATCCCGACCACCCCCACCCTCAACCTAACCCCAACCCTTCCCAACCCAGCCTTTTCCACCTCCTCCTCCAAAGTGCAGGTGAGTCCTGCTTTAGTCTATACAGTATACAACATCCATGCAGAAAGAAAGATCATGCTGCCATCTAAATGGATGGAGCTTGTTTTTTTTTTTTACTTTATCATTTAACTTAATGTTGGGGGCACTTGGACACTACTGGGAGTTTTGTAGAGGGGGAGGGGTATTCAAAAGGACAAAAAGAAGAAAAAAAAACACTGATTTAAGTGAAAATGGTTGATATTCCACCTACATTGTAGCTCCCATATACAGTTGAATCAGAAACATAGTTTTCTTTCTTTTTTTCTTTTCTCCAGATCCACTCAGACATGTCTGTTTTACATCTCCCATGGAAACATTCAAAATGTCTTTTTTTTTCTTCAAAAAAGGTTAATGCCATCACAAAATGACAAGAACACGCACAGGAGAAAAAGGAAAAAAACAAACCAAACAAGGAAAATAAAATCAACAGTATAAAGCTTCAAGTCACAAGTTCAAAAGCTATTATTAGTCATAGTGGTCTAATCATTGTTAGCTTAATCTAAATTACATAAACTTTACAGAAAACGTTTGAGGTATTTCAGAATTAATTGTCAACACCTGCCTGCCAAGTCCTAGTGTTTACCATGGAGAAAAGGAAGAGAGGGACTACAGGTGCACTATTCTGTCATTCTGAAACTAGCCACTTCAGCCTGATCTTTATGGGTGACTTAATACGAAAAGTAATAGATTGATTAGGCGGCAATAAGGTGTTAAACCAAATGTCCCCTTAACTCCTGTATTTAGATGACTTCAGGATGATACAGTTGCTTCAAATATGGCCACCAATATTTGAGTGCTAAAGAAAAATGTACAAAAACTGTTAGATGCTTGAAATGGTCCATGTTTTGTAAAATGAGATATATTTCATGTTTTAATAATGGTAGTTACTAACTTCATAGTTTTTTAATTATTCATTAAAATGAGAAATTATCAGTATACTGTCTTAATGTTATAATTAATATGCATATGAAAGGCATGATAAAATGATAATCACTATGAAAACATTATTGAAGCTAATAAATGCCAAAAGTGCATCATTGTGGAGACCTATTTTTTTAAAAATATTTTTTCCCAGATTTTCAGCAAGATATAAAGTATAACGCAATGTATCTTTTCCTTGTTTCGGTAATTAAACACTTTATACCAAAATAATAATTTATTTTTAAAAAATCCCCATCTAGCATCAACAGTTTACTGATGTCATATGAAATTGTACATTTTTCCATGGCACACATGCCTACTTTTTAGGCTTTTAACTTTTACACATCATCTGCTGGGCTTACAAGTCTTGAACAAATGTTAGATGATCAGTCAAGAGATTGTTTGGGATTTCACATAGATCTCCCATCTACCCAAAATGACTAATTTGTCATCCAGGCCAAAAGATTGCAATAAACTAGCTTTCACCCTTTACAGATTAGTGGCTCGAAATTTTAAGTGGCCATTTGTAAGTACAAGATGGAGCATGAAGCAAGTGGTGTGAAGGACATTTAAGTATGCCAGCACAAAAAAGATGGAGAAAGATATAAACATTTTTACATACTCTAACAGTGTCTGAAGGCATCTAGTTCAAAGCTCTCTGTGTCTTTTACCGATTATCTGTTGTGATTTTTTTCAGAGTTCAAGAACATTGTCTTGCTGCAAGTTTTTTTTAGGTTTGACATGCATCTAAATGTTCTGTGTAAGAATCTGTATTCAGTCAGTGGTTATTGTGCTCAGAGGTAATTCTTGGTTTGATCCAAACATGATCTCCAGCATTTAGGTTTTAAGCTCTTCCTTCCTGACCTCCCATCTTGACCAACTTTGGGCAGTCTCCTTCTGACTCAAGTACTCAATTATTTTAACACTGACTGAGACTAGAGATGCCTTTAAAGGAGCTTATAGATTTCTTTGAACATTGTTAGATTACCACATGGACTGATTTTGGGGAAACAGCCCGTGCTTTGTAGATTTGGGCAATGATCATCGATCCTCTGCTTGTAGAAGATCCATAGTACTGTAAAATAACTGACCTGAGATACCTTTGAAATAACACTAAAATCCATTTCAGACACATGGTTATGAACCATCTTCCAAGTGCTCTATTGATCTTTGCAAAGTTACTCTACACTTGTAGACTAAGTAGGCCAAGATTCTAAACTGAGCTACAGAAAGTATCTAAAGTTTTAATTAGTAATTACACGGACTATTCTCTAAGGTCTATTTGTTAGATTAGGCCTAAAGTCATTGAGAATGGTTTAAGGTGAAATACAGCAAAATATGTATTATATACAAGTTGACAAAACCAGTGATTTTTGTGTTGTGTTTTATATACTATGCAAAATGACCAGTGATCCTTTTTATATGTTATTTAGATAATGGCAAAGAAATAGTAAAATAGTAAAATCTGCGTGTAACACCCCCCGCCATGAATGTAGTAAGTTTTAGTCCAAAATTAATCTCAAAAGCGATCTAAAAACGATGTTTCTGTCAGTATGCAGTGTATTTTTTACATTTTCTTGTAATGTCTTTTAGAAGCATTAAACACTGTGCACCTTTGGTTCCTGTCATCACCTCAATGAACAATTGTTCTTTTGTAAGTTTCTCACGAACCACCCTAAATATCTTCATCTCTGATATTTTATGTATTTGACCACAAGAGTTATTTCTGTTGAAGCACGTTATATGTCACTGCACGTAATTTGTTTACTCTTTCTCCATCCCTCTGTGCACTCATCCCGTCTGTATTTGTGTGTGTGTGTCGGTGTCTGTGTGTGTGTGTGTGTGTGTGTGTGTGTGTGTACACATGTGCTTGTGTATTCCAGCGTAGTCCCACCCGTGGTTGAAGGAAAAAGGCACTCAACTCTAATCTGCATAGACACCACCTCCCTCAATGTGGCACTATGCAGTCTGACTGCGCTGTCTAGAAGTGTGTATGTGTGTGTGTGTGGTAGCTTTTACCAGACCAGTTTACCTCATCCATGGCAACACAGAACTAGCAGGCTGAAAATCTTTGGTATCAGTGGCTGTTTCACAAACCACCCAGCTAAAGTGAGGTAGCCACAGTGGTTCTCACTACAAACGAAAGGTCGTTTCATTTTTTTTGTCAGGTAATGTACATAGAGAGTCCTACTGATTTGCACCAAACATCTCCTCTCTAAATGCTAGGAACTCAATGCTCAGAGCACGTTGAGTTCAAGTCCCTTGGTACATTTGGCTAACCTTGCAACGTGTCCAGCAATGCTACACGGCTGCACCCTTCAAGCTTGAACCCACACCATTGCTGTGAGGATGGGGTTCTTGCCTGAAATCTCCAAATTGAGATGAATGTGGAGAACTTTTTGAAAAAGGCTGTTTTCTTCTGCCTTAGTATTTTACACTGACGGAGAGGATGCACCATCCTTTTCTCCCAAAAGTCCACTTTTCTCAAGAGTTCCTCCCTCCACCAGCTGTGGCAGTTCGCATTGTAGAGCAGTCCATGAAGTTCTCCTCAGTCTTTTCACCTTGACAAATTTGTCAACAAGGTGCCTTACATATGCACAACAGGTATAGTAAGAAGAAATAGAAACGTTATGTCTATGGTACCAATTACCCGCATCAGTATTACAAAGTTGAAGTGAGGGGGATGGTTCAGGTGAGGATGGGGGTGGGGCTGCAGGGTTGGATTTTGAGAGTATGGGGAGAGAGGTAGAGAAATAAAGCTGGACTTCTTTTGTAGCTATAGTTGTGTTGGAGTTTATTCCTTTGATTGATTTTGCAAACCTAGCATTGTTTTGTTGTAGAAAAAGGTTTCATCTTTTTGATTGTTGACTTCTTTTGCCTATATATCAGGCCAGAGCTAGCTAAAGCTGTGTAGGTGTGGTAAGATTTTCTCAGTTTCTCAGATTGTATTAAGGCAAATATTATTGGCACTCATTTTTTGTTTGACCTTTGAATGTTGTAGTTTACCACTCCATCATTTGAGTAAACACAACTGAAAATTTGATTTGTCGAAAGGATTTGAGTGCTGTGGCTGCAACAAGCCTCTTTACTCAACTGTTCTATTGTGAATTTCATAATAATCAAGTCTTAGCAAGGATTGAGTTATTACTATGCAGCCACTGTTTGTGGGAAGCTGTGACAAACATTTTTAACTGACTGGATTATCATAATTTGACATCTTTCCTGGAGTTTAAAACAAACGAAACACTTTGGTTGAATTTTTGTCATTGTGAAAGGTTGGCTGCCTCTCTCCTGGAAACCAGTTTCTGTATAGTAATGCACCCTTATGACCAGCAGGTGGCACTGTGGTCCTGTGCATACTGGATGATGGCTGCAAACTCTTTGTGCACTGGATGACTTGGTTGTCATGTGCTGATTATAAGAGACCTGGCTTGCCATGTTAGCGAACCTCCTTGATGCAAGTAATGCGTTTTCGGCTCATTGTCGACAGGAGCTAAAGTCCCTCCACAGGCCTCCATCTCCATCTGTGCAAAATAAACTGAGATGTCAGACCTGTGAGAGCTTGGCCGGGGAAAGTGCATTATGTTTCACCTTCACTGGAGGTCAAGGCGTCTGCATCGATCTTGTCTCATTCATTAGCATAGCGTATGATCTGAGAGGTGCTATGAAACGGCCATTAGGTAATGGCGACAGTGTACTGGAGAAGGACAGTGGAAGAGGTGGCTTTCTTTAGAAAGCTCTGAATAGACAATAAGCCTTCTGTGCTATGTATTGCTGCTCTTTTTTCATGTTTAGCTTTGGCCTACTTGTCCACAAACTTGAAAACCGAGCTGCACAGATCGAAGCTAACAAAGAAGAGTAGCTAGCCTACGTTAAAGGGGCACCACTTAAGTAGGGAGGCTACTTGAGGCTCCAAAATGCCTCAATATACAGGCATCAATCAACGCCTGTCCCCTGGTGCCGGATAGTCCAGATTTCTGGCCTATTTCCTAACAGTCCAGTTGAAGTGAAGAGATTGCATTGATGTGAAACGTTGCCATGGTGGCAGCGGTGAGATTGATTGGCACGCTAATCTGGGTGGCGCCTGAGGGGATCGGGACCTCATGGCCTCCAGGCTCCCTGGGGAGAGGAAGCCAGACCCCCTCAGGCTTTTGAAAAGGTGGGTGCGGAGGTGCCCGGCTGCCCAGGACTGTGGCTGTGCTGGTGCTCATCATGCCAGCGGTCAACACAGCGGCGGCGTGCATTCATGAAGAAGTTGCTCACTGTGTTAAGCTCCAGACCCAGCTGCTGCGCGATCGTCACCTGCATTTCCTTGCTAGGCCGCTTGTTCTCCTTGAAAATGGCGATGAGCGTCCGTCTCTGCAGGTCAGTGAAGACTAGTCGTTGCTTCTTGGGTGCCGAGTTGCGCTCCTTCAGCTGCTCCTGCTCCTTGCGCTTGCAGGCTGCAGCAGAAAGATAAAATGTAAGGTAAGGGGTTTTATTTCCCATCCTGGAAACAAAGGCCATCATGCTCTTCATATTTCAGAATTTTCAGTTTCCCAACACACCTGATTCAACTAATCAGCTGATTTACAGACCTTTTCTGGGTTGAAGTGGGTGTTTAAGAGCAGGTAAATATGAGCAGACCAGGGGCCTCAAGGACTGCGTTCATGCCCAATTCTTTTATCGAACCAGAATATAACATTTAACCTAAGTCAGACCTGAGCCACAGAACTAAGGTTTGATTGTACTGCCTAAATGTGGCTGTAGCAAGACAAAATCTTGAGACTGAACTTGACACTGAGCAGATGTGTTAAATAATTTCACATCACAAAAGACCTCCTGCATTAAACTGTACTCCCCTGCACCGATTTGCTGTTTTACTCACATCTATTTTCACAAAGCCATTCACCTTCTGAACCTCAGTACCAGTAACACAACAGATTCCAAAGATGCTTGCGGCAATAAAAGTTAGGAGGGAGAACAGGGCAGGGAGAAAACCTAAACGTCAAAGATGGCCAAAACCTGTCAAAGGTAAGAATCCGGTTGTGAGAACCTGAACATTTTGAACCCAAGGTTGTGAATTGCTGGGTTCTGTTGGATTCGGACAAATACATAAAAGGTCTAAGAGGAGCAGACACTCTGATCAAGGAGTGAAGGAGAGGGGGCTGGCAGGGGGCAAAAGAGGGAAGGTGCGAAGGGGAGGGCAGTAGGAGACAAAAGGGAAGCAGCAGAAAACTCATTAGCCCCTTTGTTTACGCGTGACACAGCAACGCGCCCATTTCGGCACCAGTTCCACTGATTACCTGCTCGCGTTGAGCAGAAATTTTTTCAGCCTCTGCTGTTTGGCCACGGATTAAAAGTGATTTAAGACAAATCCATTGTACCTCCCCAGAGGGCAAAAATCATCCCTTTAAAAAGAGAGCAGACAGGGAGCTGGCCAGGGGTGAGCACTTCAGACTGGTCGTTAGAGACACTGCTGTTTTGATTCAATATTAATGCAGTTTGGGCTCGCAGTGGGAGAGAGAGTGACTGGTGTACAAAAGCAGCAAAAGCAGGCGCTTTGTGTGCATGTGTATGTGAGTGTATGCATGTGTGTGAGGGAGGGAGAAAAGCATAAGGGAGATATTGACCCGTGCTTCAGTGTGTGGATGAGGTGGGGGTTGTCCATGGGGACTGAAGGCTGGATCTCCCTCCAGCAGGTTATGCAGTCTGTGACTTCAAACGGAGGCCACTGGAGGGCTATCTGACGCACTGAGAGTAAGGGGATATTTATAACTGCCTTTTGCCCCATCCACCCCAACCCCAATGCATTCATACACACGCTGGCAGTATGAATATAATGGCTCAGTGCGGTAGCATCACAGAGGGAGAATTCAAGGTAAGATTCAAGGTCTCAGTTGACCATGAGGAAAAGGTTAGTAGGGCTGCAACTAACAATCATTTCTGTTATCTATTAATGTATCAGCTACTATTTAATTAATTAGCCATTCCTCTCACCTAGCTCCTGTCATCATTCTAAGTTCCTTCTGTGGTACAAGCCATTACAAAGCAATACATTTGCCCCAATACTTCCTGTAGTATACTTCAGTCTGTTAGGGTGATGCGTTTATTATAGAAAGATTGCAAAGTGTATTTACAACAGGTATGTGGACTTAATTCTGTAAGTAGAATTGTTGATAACTATTTGACCATATCAACTAGTATTTGCAGTCCTAATGTTAGGAAGTATTAGATTGATTTCATATCACACACATCTATAGCCCATTTTCGGGACCTGGAAAAATGAGGCCATTTAGTCATAATAACAAGGATGTTTCTTCTATTTCCCATCTCCTAATTTCTTCTATTTCTGATCTCCTAATATATCATAATAATTATAAAGGTTCTTTTAATTGTCTTATTAATGTGGGACATTAAGTCATAATTAGTATCTCATTCAAAGAAAATTATGCCCTCTTTTATAATTATGATAGATTAAGTCATAATTATGTGAAAC
>JBBIGB010000037.1:9988044-9998595 GCA_037577075.1 Alestopetersius hilgendorfi
CCTTTACCCTAACAGGGACTTTAATGACATTACATTCAGATACATAGACTTTCATATGGAGTTGGTCCGCCTTTGCACCTTCTATAATGCTCTGGACTCTGAGGGTAAATTGTTTTCTATAACAGACTACATAAAATATGAATGCCCTGCAAAGGCAAATAGCTTTGGTTTAAAAAGCTATTTGCTACTGTTAAAAAGCATCTTATTTGCAAACCAAATGTTATTGCCAAGGACTGACATAAGTGGTGGTGGGGTGGGGGTGGGGATTTGGTATGCGCATATCTGCCACAGGCTGTCCGTCCCTGCAGCGAAACCACATCCCCCGTCACCAAGGCCGAGACAAAGAGAACATTTTTTATTTTGGTGCGCACCAGTACATTCATGTAGGTACTCATTAGAGTACTACACCAACAGCATGATGTCAAACCCTGGTTATTGCACTTTTCTCATACAGCCAAACGTTTAAAATTAAAGTGTGCAATACTCTACTTTGGTTTTATTTAATTTGGATATTACAGTGCCATTAATCGTGTAATCGTTTCCTGGCATCAATATAATTTAATGACTTTCAGATATTTAAATCAAATATATAGCAAAAAAACCCAGAAAACTTCTAAGAGCCCACATTCAATATCCATTCATTCATTCAGTTCACTGATTCAATTTTGCTGACTTGATTGATTTATTTTGAATTATTTACAGTATATTTGTAACTTTAATTAGGTATTCAGCGATTAGAACGTACAATGTACACATTTATTCTGTTCAAAATATTTATTCATAAAAGAAACGTTCATAAAGGCCACTTTGTTCTGTGAGAAAGGAAGCAAGAGCTGGACAAGCAGTTTAGTTTTACCACTTCATTTTCACCTTCACTAATGCACAGCTCTTCACTTTGTTCAAATAAAGGAGGAAAAGTGCTGCGAAGCACGTATGACACAGCCCACGCAGGCTTTAGAAGACACCGGCGGCCTTGTGGGAAGCCTGCCTATGATGTCATGCGTCTGCTTGTGGCTTCCTTGCACCTCCCTCCTTGCTGTTAGTCAGACACACTAGCTTCATTCTGCCTCTCGCCACCGTTTACTGCTCCAGACACACTGATCCAGTAAGGTAATGTCTGAGGAATGCCTTTACGGCTAATGGCACACACAGCCTCTTTCATTAGGGTCAGCACGTGGAGACATGAGATGGCTGGAAAAAGCTCAGAGCTAAAAGCGGCCTGGAATAATCCTCCTACTGTACACCACCGGACATGAAGACTCTGCTGAATGGAAGGCTCTGCTGCCCATGTGTGGTCTGCTCCTTGATGGGGTTTTTGTTTGAATTAAGCATGTTGACTTTCGTTAATTTCGGTGTAGACTGCCACAGGGATTTGCCCAAATGGAGATAAATTCACATGTTGCCCATAAATGATCTACAAGCCCAACTATGTGACTTGTCTGTTATTCGACTCAAGTAAGTGAGTCCCACTTGAATTTTGAGCAATTGCTCGCCAAAGGTAGACAAAGATAAAGCAGCGGTGCAGAAATCTGTCTAGGTTTGGAAAACACGCTTAAAATATCTCCTGAGGTTGGCTAAGTTCACTCACCTCAAAGCACTTATTCTCGATCTCCCAGGAGCTTCTGAAAACTTACTCTGTGCTACAGTGTGCTTTCTAAACACAGCTCTTCTTTGGTTTTACGCACAAGTGGTACAAAGGGCCTTTTCTAGAGGAACAGAAACGTTTCCAGTTAGGTGCTGACAATGTAAATGTGTCTGACGGTTCTGTTTTTCTCCTCATTTTTGCTCTTCTCTTTCCAGGCTGTGGCCTGGATCTCAGAATCCTCAAGGCAACACATAGCGAATGTTCCACCGCCTTCGAGTCCCATCTCGCATTCTTCCAGAGCCCCGGGCCTCAGAGGTCAATCTCGCTTGGATTGGTTTACCCTAATACCCCTTAATGACCAGCACCCCACAGGGCAAGCCGACAGAATCATAACCAACCTGATCTGTTACACTTTTGTTTTCCTCTGGGGGGCTTTACTCAAAGGCTGAGTGTCTGATGAAAATCAAGCGTAGTTTACTTGGGTCAAGCTTGGGTTTTGCTTGGATGGATTTCTCCAGCTGAATCCCTGTTACAAAGCACAATAAAAAGGCTTACATGAGTAGGCGGTTTCACTGGCACTACTGAGCAGCCCTAGTCCAAGTAGGAGAGATCTATTCCACCACTGTATCTATACAATGTAAGGGTGGAAATAGGAGGGGGTGAATTCACAATAATGCAGAGGGTGCCAAATCTAAAGCAGGCATGCACTTTGTTCACACGCAATGGTGGACTTTATGGTGGACACAAAAGGGGTCAATGGTATCTCTGTGCCCAGACAATGCTACCATTCATCCACTCGCGAAACCAGCCGAAACATGTTCCCCTCGGTTCTCCTTCCAGGAGATCTGTGAAACGTATTTGTTTGTGCTGAAATCCATCTGTACGGTTGGGAAACTCAGTAAGGTTATCTGGAACAAAAGCATGGGACACTGCAGGACAGCTCTGTGATTGTGCAATATTGCCCACAGCCAGAAATAGCATCTTGGGTTCGACCCAGAGATACATTGTAGGGCTAATCTTGCTTAGTCTAGAGCTATCCATCTTCTTTTGTGGGTCTTTATCTGTGAGCTCTGAAAGATCTATTGCAGCTGCATTAGTCATCACACCCCCCCCCACCCCCCCGACCCCTACCAGGGATTCTCCAGACTGGAAAAAAACCATAAACAACGTCAGAAGATTAAGAGTTGTATTTGGCATTCTTAACATTTCTTCTCTCAAACAAGAAGTTGTTTTCTTTACTGCAAAAACAATAGTCACACACTGCGGCCATCAGTCTTGAATCGGAGTGGGAAATACTGACACAGGCAAAAAAAATCAGATTAAACAGGACTTATTATGACCTCTTTGTAAAAAAAGCATGCAGTTGGTCAGTGTTCTTCAGGTTCTGGTTATATCCATGCTGAGAAAAAGACACTGTGTGAACAAAGTGTCTCAGTGAAGACAATATATTGTCATTTTGCCCATTTCTATTTCTGATGACTAATGAACCTATAACATCTATACACACACCGTGATATTTTAACTGAAAAATGTAGTCTGTGTTTTCCATTTATTCCTTATCTTAAGTTTAATTACTTTAATATAGTAAGGTAGCACTGAAAATCGGGGTGGAGGTAGCTCAGTGGTAGGATACTTGCCTCCGGACCAAGAGGTCACAGGTTCCAATCCTACCTTCAGCACCACCACTGGGTCCCTGAGCAAGACCCTTAACCCCAAGTTGCTCCAGGGAGACTGTGCCCTGTACTTAGGGAATGGAAGTCGCTTTGGATAAAAGCGTCTGATAAATGCCAAAAATGTAAATTAAAATAAAACACGTTGTTTTTGTCTAAAATTTTAATTGTCAAAATGAAGTCTGTCTTCTCTGGCAACAAAAAGAATATCTTTTTCCATTGTTCCTCAAAGGCATATCCTGACGAGAAGGCAGAGGGCTTGAAGTGATTCATATTTCTGTGCACTTGGGATCAGGCCTGTAGGACGCTGTAAAAGCTCTAATGTCATCGTGATCTGGTTCAGGTTCAAGGTCTCTTTGCTCTAAAAGACTGAGGAAGAGGAAGAGCCTCAAAGCTGGAAAGCAGCATGGTAGTTGAATAGGTTTAACTGGATACACGAGGAAAAAAACGCTACAGATCCATCTAGGAGACAGATAATCTACTGAAAAGGAACATTCTGTCCCTGAGAAAAATAAGCTCATATCTGCTTCAAGAAGTTAGACCTGTTCTCCCAATACATTGGCCAAGCACTTTGAAAACATATAGAACACATGTATGCATAACACTGAGCTTCTAACACTAATGTACCTGTGGTGAGCTTGTACTCTCCCCAAAACAGTTGCAAAAATACAAAAATAGTTTGTCTGATTATCACAAAGAGAGGCTGTACAGTTCAGGTACACAAACCCACACAAATGTTATAGGTGTGCAACAAAGGACATGGTACAAAGTGCAGTTTAAGCCTTTAATTCATTAACAGTTCTGTTCTCAACACATGCTGATATGCATATCTGATTTCAGGACAGAGGGAGAGGCCATTACTAAAGTGATGGGCGCTTGCTGGTGTGGGGGCTGTTAGCTTTGGATGAGTGGAAAAACTGCACTGACAACAGCCTGCCAGGCATCTCCTTCGAGGGAGGGCTGCAGTGAATCTCACAATTAAGCCTAGAGAGAGGCAAAGCCCCTAGGGTACTCAGAGGGGGGTGGAACCCCTCTGAAGATGCATAATGATTCATTAGGGCTGGTATTGTGTTTTATTCTGTTTTGTTTTTGTTTCATTTACTGCTGTTTTCTTTCCTGGGAAGGGAGCTGGTGGTAGGGAAGAAGACAGGACTGAAAGCCTTGTGTGATCTCCGGAAGAGCAGAAGAAACAAGAGCAGTAAACTCTCTTCAAACTGAGGAAGTGAAAATGCAGACAATATAGGGTCCTTTGAGTTTAAGGTGTTATATGGCTCATATCGTGGGGAAAACAATGCTTTCTTGCTTTATACAAGTTTGCAGACACTGTATGTAGAAGTATGCAGACACGGTTAACTCTCAGAAAGTACTATTTACTCGCTGGTTCACTCCATACTTGGAAACTAAGCTGCCGAAACCACAGATTTTATGATGTCACAAAATGCACTTGTATATCTCAGTCCTTTCAAATTGAAGTTATAAAGAGTGTTTCAGCTTAAAATGCATTTTGAATAAATACAGGGCAGCCAGTCAGAGGTCATTTACATATGGAAGGCTATTACATACACTTACACAGATATACAGCCATGGAAAAAAAAATAAGAGACCACTTTACCCTTTTTCTCCGTTCAATGTTTGTACAGTTCGCACCACAGTTGTGGGTAAAATGCACATGTTGCTTTACTTTTCTGAACTACTGCAGTGTGATCTGTGTAAGAAAAGCCTCCATATGTGTTGTGAGTGCAGTAGTGTTTGTAGAGCAGCTATTTAATGTGCTGTATTCCAGCAATCCTGCAATCCTGATTCAGTTTCTGATGGGAGTCACACATGCACACACCCTGCTCTTAACATGACTATTTTAATTGTTGCAATTGTAAAATGATGTAAGAGTAGTTTAATATTTCCAAGGTATCATAAATAGATTTATGTGTATTATTTTCACATTTTCTCCAAACATTTTTTGGTTTGAAATTTGGAATCAAGTGTTGGTCAGTAGTGTATAATCTAATGGTGACATGCACATTTTACACAGACACACTCCCACAAATTACAAAGCCAAACAGAAAACAAATGATGCGATCTCTTATTTTTTTGCCAGGGCTGTACACATGCACACACACACACACACACACACACACACATATGCACACACACACGCACACACACACACACACACACACAAAATACAATACAAAATGATACACATACAATGGAATGAAACAAATTGTGATGTGAATTCTGCCTTGAACCAACAGGCCTAGTCTATCAAGTCACATCTTCTCACATTTGACCAGTTTCAAAGGAAAGGAAATTAAAATCTGAAGTTACTGTCTAAAATGCACTGTACTGCCTGTAACATCCATACAACAGAACTCACCACCCAAACACTGAAACAAATGCATGAGCGGAGCTGTCGTCGGCCAGCTGCTGTTAATAACGCAGAACCAGTTGAGAAAGAGCTCCGGCAGCCAGCATGGCTGCCAGCACATACAGTGTGTCGTGGAATGAACTGGCATAACAACAGCTCAGCCTTCTTTTAATTGAGCGAAGAGCTGCTTCTCCTAAGTGTATCTCAGTCCGCCATGGGCCTGCTCATGATAAATGCCTGGAATCACAATGTCAGAGGGTCAGTGTGTGTAACCTTTTTCGTACACACTTGCAGAACACTCTGATTTATGACCTGCAAATGGTCTGTTTAGCAACACTCTGGGGAAAAGTGTGAAACAGTGGTTGTTTTATAACTCCAAACAAATGAATAAATCTTGGTCCTTCATGATTCTACTTGTACTCACTGAGTAATCTACTGATTCCATTGATGAGTAATCAAGTCTAACTGAGTAATCAGAACGGCTCCCAATTCAGACATTTAAAACAACTGTATACCAAGTCTTAAAAGCTCAGGTAAATACTTACAGGTAGATAACATTTCAAAATGAGGTTTGGGAGGGGAATCATGACTCCTCCTCCATCCAATAACGATCTGTACATTTTCATTTCTCATAGCATTTCTTGTACAAAAAAAAGTCTCTCTGTCTCATCACCACACTCCCCCCTTGCCTCCCTGGTCCTCAGTCTTCTCTCAGCTCCATCTCTGTTAATAAAATTAAGCATCAGTCGTTCTAGTAGCTCTTGCAGAAGCCTGCTCCCCATGGTTTATGCTTATGGTTCAAATTGATCAAACTGATCACAGTACTTATATATTCCTAGATGCTATGGGCCATATACTCTGTGTGTAATTCATACACTGCTTTAAATGTTCATTTTTTGTATTTAAACCATTGCAGTCTGGCACAGGCTCATACATTTATTGTTCTCCAATATGGCTAGAAAGCACCCCCTTGTCATGTTACCCTCGGCGAGCATGGCTGACCACTCAGCATGTGGCTTCTAAGTCAGTCAGCGCAGGCTCATGATTTAAACCTAACTGGCCTCTGCACTAAGTCAACTGTGAGAATGGGAGACTAATCCATCAAGCAAGCCTGGCAAGCCCACCTGGGAAATAACAAAGCAGATTATGGAAGTGGAATCCAAGAGTAGTAGGAGGAGCAGATGTCTCATGAAATTGCAAAATTTTAAAAAGGCCTCTAATTACTCCTGCACTACAGGAAATGAGTCAGAGCAAAGGGTACGTGCCTGAAATAATTATGTCCAGATTAGTCTTGGAATGCATTTATGCAACAAAAAAAAGTTGAGGTTATGAGCATAAAGGAGCTGAGGAATAAATGTGATTGTCTCAGGTTACACTAAGCAGGAGAGGGGTATGGGGTCATGCTCTTGCCTGAAGATGACCTCATCGGCCGAAAGGCCCTCTTTTCGAGCCTCGCCATAGTGATCAAAAACAGCAGCAAAGTCAAAGGTCACGTCTGTTGGGATTTGTTGCACATCTCCTAAAAAAACAAGATGAGAGCTGAGGTTTCCTGGGCCACCCAGCATGACCTGAGCTCTATAAGGACAGAGCAGTTAGATATTTAACATGTTATTTTTCAGGTTGAGATTACCATTAGGAGCTAAAGCCTGAGTTAAGGTTGAAAAAATGAATGGGAATTAAGTAAAAATTTAGTTGTATTATTATGTTAGAAGTTAAATGCAAGATAAACACTAAGTTGCATCAACAAAGCATTTACAGTGTGTTAGGCAAATTAAATGTTCTTGAATGGGCTATATAATTCTACTTTTTACTCTCTGTTCATAGTTTATCTGTGCATTTGAGTTGTGTTTTTTTTTTTTTAATGTAAAATGCATTGAATTATTTCTTGTTTTACCTATTTCTGCCTACACCTTTCACAATTCTCACAAAAGTGCCTATTAATTTAGCTGTTTGTGTTTGTTTCCCACAGGCATTTCACAAATGTATTTTGACAAAGTAAATCTGCCATGGTTGATTTAAACAGTACCATTTACAATGCGTCACCTAGAGGACTTACTTTTGGCTAATCAATTAATACTGACAAACATTTCACCAACAACTAGCAACTTGGCTGTGCCACCATCATGTTTCACATTTGTGATCTTCCAACAAACGCAATTATTTAATATATACATGGACTTACAAGAAAAACACCTTTTTTTGATCACCTGTGACTCCAAGTGTAGTAGTATGTGTGCAAATATATGTCAAAATAGTGTAAGCTACAAAGGAAATGGTGGGATGACAATTTTGGTATTTTATTCTTATACTGTAATATTAGTATATAATGAAAAAAACAGGCCTAGTACTAGATTTTGACAGACCTAGTACTCACTACGTATGTCACTGTAAGTTCCAAAACAGCTCAAAAGTAACTGCTTTAGGTCAGGCTCCTCATTACAAAAGAGCTGTTTCCAATTTGTGAAATTTGCCATATGATCCTTCACTCCAGTTCAGTCAAATTACTCTGGTAAAGTGAACCTACTGCTGGAGGTAGTGTATGACCGAGGACTCCTGCTGTTTCCTAGTAGTAGTCAATTGGCCATGGTCTGGACCGTGCATTTGGTTTTCATTCTAGTTTTAGTGAGGACCAGACACTTCTGCTGTAATGAAGCTCATTTCAGTTGGAAATTGAGCACTTATGGACACAAGCAGTTTTTCCAATAAGTGACAACAGCCACAAACTTATGAAGATGAAGCACTAAACACATGTTTCATGTTGATGGTCTACGTTTTTTCAATGCTTCTCTGTACTATCTGATGGTTTCTACAGACACGCGGCAGTTCATTTCTGTAAAAAGACGCAAGGAAACAATCTCCAGCTTTACAAGGGACCTGAACAAATTGAAAATACCCCGAGGAACACTGAAAAATCAACAGTCACAAAGAGAGACAAAAATGTTCCTCAAAAGCAGCGTTTTCCATGAGTGCAAAACCAAACAGTGACCATGAAGAAAGGCCTCTAGCTAGAGCACCAGCCGCAAAAATTGAAGATTTCTTACAGATGTACAAGACCGCCAGCTTTACTCGGGCTGAAAGCCACACCGAAGCTCAGCTCCACTACAGTCAGAGCTGCAAGTAGAGTGGAAAACATGGCTAGAAAAAAAAACACAGTCTTAGGACATGGTTACAATATCTGCCATCAGGCTTTCACAAGGCCTACTGTCTAAGAAGCAGCTATTTCGTGTGCATGCAAGACTGTGACTGTGGATATTGTCTTTTTTTGAAGGAAGTTATTTTCCTTGTTCTGTATAGGAAATTTAGACAATCTGTTATACATCTGTAGAAGCTGATAAGTTCTGTGTGTAGTTTTAATGGTTTACGAGTGACTGACATGTTGACATATCTTGCAGAATACAGAACTCATAACATTACTGAGCTGGCACGGTCGTCTCAGAGAGGCCAGAAAGCCGTGTGTATGAGATATCCATCTGAGCAGATTATGTACTCAGTAGAGCTGGACAGAATTCCAGCATCTGGCAATGGTTTCCTATATGCGCTTTGTGAGCAAAAACCTCACGGTGAGATTGACGTCTCTTCAACACAGACTCACTCGAAGACACTCAAGCAAAGTTGTACTATATGCAGATACACATTTGCATGCGGACTGTTTAAAGGCCCTGTACAGAGGAACGTATTTAAGCTGTAAATTGAACCTAAGAACAGCCCATGTCACTGTTTTCATGATGTCACACATTCACACACATCCATTTTAGTTTTAGCAGTTAAACCCATTCCCATTCTCTTTGACATTCTACAGGGTTTTTGACCCGGATTGTTTTATAAATAGGGTAGAATGTAGTGCAGCCAATAGGAACAGAACTTTTTTTACATATATCAGTCTTAAAGGCACAGAAACAAAACAATCTGTTTACCTTTAAGGAATGAAACTGGAAGAAAATGGTCATGTAAAAATGTAAAGTAAGAGTGTAGTATGTGTCTATTTTTCATACCTGAACAGCACACAGAGTGAACAGCACATTCTTCTCTGCATTTAACCCAATTACCAAGAGAAGCAGTGGACAGCCAGGATCACAAGCACTTCAGTGCTCAAGGGAACCTCAGTGGTGCCACTAGCAATCCTGGGATTCAACCCCAGACCCTTCTGATCACAGGGGTAACTCCTTAACCAAGCATGGACCTTTAAGAATGTCTAAAAATGGTTGGAAATTGTACCTTCAGATGGTACAAATAGCTTTAATAGTCAAGTAAATGAGAAATAGTGATACAAAACTGAAAATATGTTAGAAATAGTGATACGTTTTGTTCCTTCAACTCTTATACCACTTAAAACCAGCTCACTGCATTATATAGCAAAGCAACTGCGAAAAGGAAAGGGACTGCTATCATGCTGATGCCATTTATAGCCGTAGTTTTTAAAATTATGGTTTTTAAAATCATCAACCCGAGTCAAAAACTGAGAAATTTATAGCCAACCAGCTCTTCTCAGCTGTCCTGTGATGCTACATTTTTTGTCAAATGAGGTCATCTGACTTTGGTTCCCACGCCAGCCCTTTCAAATGGACTGACTTCACTGATGGCACTAGAAAAACAGTGAAAATGTCATTTCTGTCATTTTAAAACGTTACACCTTAACCAGATAATGAATGCACAAAACACGTTGAATGATTGGTTTACGTGATATTTTTAAATATTAATGCATGCAGGACAATGAACTACTACAAAAATAGACCTAAATATCTGAAGACATATTTGTAAAATCATTTAGAAAACGATGAACACAATCATATATATGTATAGGAGTATGTGTGTGTGTGTGTGTGTGTGTGTGTATGTGTGTGTACAGAGAGAGAGAGACTGCATGAATAACAAAATCTCTCTCTCTCTTTCGTTCGCTCTATCTCTCTCTCTATCACACACACACACACACA